>JAUZNJ010042971.1:0-33344 GCA_034780135.1 Jordanella pulchra | reverse complement strand
GTGATTCTGATTGGCTACAGCTGTTGACTTCTCATGAGCCCATTTAAATAGGGCTCATTTGACCCAGTGATTAGACTTAGCCAAGAAAGCTACAATACGAGAGTCAAAGGAACTCAATGTGGATCTGCAAAAGCGAATTATTGACTTGAGCAAGTCAGAGAAGTCACTTGGAGCTAGTGATGATGAGATGAAGCCTGGTGAGGCCTTTGAACCATTTGGCCAAATTGCTTTAACGAATCCCTCATTTCATGGAGCTTCATGTGAACACAGGTCTTCCAGAGGTCTTCCACATCACTGGAACTGTCTTCTGAGTTAGACTAAGGTTGATGAGGTGCTCTGCACAGACCTTCAGGACTGTGGGGCTGACACCATCAGGACCTGCTGACTTATTATGATTCATTCCTTCCAGTTGCCTCTTCACTTGACTTCTAGAGACAGACAGGTGAAAGGCAGAGGGTACAGCACCCTCTTCTGATTTAGCTATCAACAGACTTGTAGAAGCAGAAAAGCCAATGGCAGAGGAGGGCAGGATGTCCACCTGACTGTGGGCTGGAGAGAAAAATACTGAGCTTGTTCCTGAACTTAAACTGTTGAAGAATGTATTCAGTTCATCAGCTCTCTCCAGACTTCCATCTGTCTGATCATCCTTCTGCTTGAAGCCTGTGATCCTCTTCATCCCTGGACACACATCTCTGATATTGTTCTGCTGAAGCTTGTTTTCCAGCCTCCTCCTGTATGCCTCCTTGCATTCTCTTATCTTGTCCTTAAGTTGCTTCTGTATACTCCTCTACATTTCTCTTGCTCCCTTCTTAAAGGCTTGTTTCTTCTCATAGAACAGTTGCTTTATATCACTTATGAACCATGGTTTATTATTTAGGAAGCATTTCCCTGTTCTGATAGGGATGGTGTTATCTACACAGAAATTTATGTAGTCACAGACTCAGTCATTGTACTGATATCCTCTCCATAGGGGTGACACAGTGCATCCCAATCTGTAGCCTCAAAACAACCTTTCAACCTTGGCTTCTGCAGCTTCCTTTGACTATCCTCTTTCTGTTCTTTTTAATGGAGATTGTCTCTTATAATGTGGCCTATACTCTGAGAAGAGATAAACAAGATTTTGATTTGATTTCTCAAGAGTATTTAACAGAAAACCAGCAAACTCTCTGGGCAGATAATATGGCCAGCTGGTGACATGACCAACTGCCAACAGTTCAATATCTGGGCTGCATTGAGAAATCTTCACAGCATCATGACCTGGATGACACCATCTATTGTACGCAAGCACTGCTAACCCAACTCCTTTGAGTTTTCCAGTCTTCATTGTGTCTCTGTCTGCTGGTATGGTCAGGAAGCCTGACAGAGAGACACAGGAGTCCGAGATGTGATCCTGCAGCCACGTTTCAGTAAAAAACATAATACTGCACTGCTGATATTCTGGATGTGTCCTTGCTAGGGCTTGGAGTTCTTCCAGCTTGTTTCCTAAGGATCTCACATTGCCCATGATGATGGATGGAAGAGATGGTTTAAATTTCTTTTTCCTCTCCTCACCTGGTACTTGCAGAAGAAGTTGATGTATTATTTCAGCTTTAGAGATGTTAATGAGCTGCTCCTGGGTGAAAAAAATCAACTTGCTATGGTTACTGTGGTTACACATCATAACAAGTTTCGCAAAAAAGGACAAAAAAATTTGTAAAATCCCTCCAGTTTCACAGCGCTCAAAACTGCTTTGAGATGGTTGCTCTTTCAGCAAAATACATATTTTAGAATCTATATACTCAAGCTAAAGATGAATCTATTATCAAATGAAAATTAATCACATTTTTTTTTTTTTTTGAGCTTTTTACAGCACTAGCAGCTCGTTTTTCTGACAGTAGGCTGACAGGAAAGTGGGTATGAGAGAGGGGGAGAGACATGCGGGAAAGGACCACAAGCCGGATTCGAACCTGAGTCGCCCGCGTCAAGGACTAAGGCCTCCGTACATGGGTCGTGTGCACTAGCCACTGCGCCACCTGCACGCCCCACGATTAATCACATTTAAATCAACTCACTGTTTCCTCCTTGGTGTGAAAGCCTCACACTAACATAATTAAGCCATCCTGTTTTTTTTATATGGATCATTTGGGAAGTTTCCCAGGGTGGGATTAGAATGAAGAGCATGTGGGCATTAGATAAAACCAATATAACTTCCCTTCAGTAGCAGCCTAAACATTTTAGGTTAGGGAACTTTTTAGCTTTTTTTTTTATTCCACAAATGCATTAAAACTATTTGGAAATTTCCCCAGAGTTGCCTGAATTCTTCTGAGATCATTATTTCTGATGTACCTCATGATTTCCAGGAAAATGTTATAGAAGGCATAAAGTATATATTCTAGCAGATTTAAACTGCTCACTAAATGAGACTGAAATAATAATAGATGATGTCATTTGTACCTTCAGACGCCCATATAGAGAAATTCTTCATGTCCCCCTTATAGTATTGTCATTTACACTTAAAGAGTGGAGGAAGGTCCTGTTAGTTTCTTTTGCGATTCACTGCAATCAGCCATCCAATTACTGTCAAAGTGCTCAGTCACCTCTTTCACTTCTCACTATAGGGCAACAAAGACAGGAGCATCCTGCAAGAAAAAAGGTTTTGTAATGGCTTTTGCTCTAAAATGAGTCTGACTAAGCCTTGAGTGACAAGCAATAGGAAAGAGCTCTTATCTTCCCCACTTAAGGTATAATTTTTTAAACATTTTCAGGCATAAGACTGTTCTAAAAGGTATTTCAGTTTATTTCTAATCTAAATAAAATTAGTTTTGTGGATTCTGAATAGATGAATGGATTTAGAATTAGAGATATCTATGTCATTTCCTCACTAATCTAACTATAATTTTGTGCCTGATAAATTTTGCTGTGAATACAAAAGTTATCAGATAGCAATTCCATCCAGCCTCTTAGATTGTTCAACACTCATGTGAAAGGTTGCTTTCTTTGGGGACTACATGACTTGTTTTAAACTTAGGTCAGAACCAAGACAACCTGAGGATGTTTATACTCTTCAGCAAATAAGTTTGGGTTTTGTATTATCTGTTATATTTATAAAATCATGTGGCTTTTAAGAAGTACTTTTGTGCCTGGAAGGAGTGACTCAATGGTTTTAGAGCCATCGTTCATAACTGGCCCAAGGTTGTATTGGGAAGAACTCAATTTAGAGCCCCTTTACTACCACTAACTGTGGTAAGCTGTGTTTCCATAGAAATTGTTTTTTTAGAGTCTGGGGCAGTGGGCCAAGTTTATTTGGTTGAGCTTAAACGGATCAACAGATACATTGTTAATTGTTTGGGGAAATATATAAAACAACTTGATGTTCATTAAATCCCAATCTCAGGATCAACAAGTTGTCCTACCATCAAAAATGTGGAGGCAGAGTTAACAAAACCGTAGAGGAACTTCAAGTGGTACTCTAATCAGATTTAGACTCTTCTGCCTCCTCAAATATCAGCTTTTTTACATTGTAAATTTAAAGCAATGATGATAAATATATTGTAGGTGTGACCAAATAATTGGGGGTTGTTGTCAACAACCATCAATGCCCCCCCGGTGACCTCAATTGACTATCATATTGGCGGAATCAGAGCCACCTTTTGGTTCTTCTCGTCCCTTCCCCTAATTCTTTAATCCCACCTAGAGTATATTTATCTCTGTTTTCTTCAGCACCAGTTAGAACTGAAGAAGCTTCTTGGATGACAGGTGAAACGTCTTCTAGAAAACTTCACGTCCAATTGCCTAGCATGAAATTTCCAAGCTTGACCATGAAGTGGATTAAGAACCTTCGCAGATATATTAAATTAAGGCTGTTAAAAAGTGCTGAACTTAAGTTATAAACCAAAGAAAAAAACTGAATATATTGTGAATTTTAAAACATCTCTTTTTACTCCAAAGGAGACATAATATTATGTGTAAATGACTTACCTTCACAGAATATTAGTTTCAGTGAGCCTTAAACACATCATAAGCACCCCATTCTCAGCAAGGCAGATGAAGCTAGGTTAAAAATCAACCCCAAATCTGGAGCATGGTTTGGTGAAAATGATTATCTAATGGCAGAGAGGATCAACCACTCATTATTTCAAAGAGCTTCGGTAGACTTTTCTGAATGGATTACTACAGATTTAGCTAATAGCATAGCAGCTAGATGGGGTCAGAGATTATTAATAGACTATCCTTAGTGACACAGTGAACTCTGTCAGAGGCCGTCCAATAGCTCTCCAGAAACATTTGTGAATTATTGCTTCTGGTTCTGTCACTCAGGAACATTCAGATGATGACCACTGCTACGTGATGTGTTCTTTAAAGCAACTATAAACAACATGGGCTGACATATTTGAGAGCTAAGATTCATGCGCAAAGAGAAAAGATAAAACAAGAAAAAGGGACTAACCCTGCAGCAGTGTAGGGTAAAGTGAGAAGGATTTAACATAGTCCTGTTAAGTATTTGCCCTTTTTCCTCTTGTTCACTTTGAATTTATGAGTTTTACCATGTATTTAGACATTTTAGTTAATTTACACAACCCTCATTCACTCTGCTGCTGGTGGTGTCCTGCTAATCCTTAGGTTTTTTTCACAACATATTATTGAATCTGTACAGGTGTGTTTGGCTAAACGTATTTTGTTTCCTTGATAAGAAGAATATTTTTTGGGAAATTGCATTTTGCTTTTGTCAATTTGTCCAATATCAAAAATAGACTGACAATCTGAAACATGTAAATGTGACAAAAAAAATCTGTAACCAAACAAATACTAATCATAGCTGGAGGATATGTGAATAATAAGGTGATGATAACATATCAGGCTTTGCTTAACTAATGAATTAAGACAAGTAACATGACACTTTCTACACCTCACAGAGCTAAGGTCATGAATGGCTCCTTTATGGACTGTTAGTTGGGGCACCAAAATTCCTGCTTTGCATTATGCTTCTTGTTCTTTTTCACTGTGAGATTATTTGTTGAAAGCTGCCAAAGGCTATTAAAGGCCTTGTGCCCCAGAGATTTAGTATATATATTTAGGTATAGGTTTAAGACTTACATGTAACATCTACATATGGATATATGGTGTAGAAATATATTTAACATATACATTTGAATATTATATTAAGTAATAAATATAACATTTATATTTAGCATTTCATACCAAAATGTTAGAAAAAAGGACTAAATGTGAAAAACATGCTCTAAATAAAAAAAAAACATGTGCAATGGACAAAGAGATAGAAGGGGAAGGGTGAGAAAGGGAGAGGGGATATGAATAAAGGGGACAGAGAAAGAGAAGGAGAGAAAGAGAAAGAGAGTGAATAAAGGAGAGAAAATAAAAGAAAAAATAGAAGATGGAAAATACAGAATAACTCCTTAAGTGTGCTTCAAAACCTTAAGAAACAAGAAATAAGAGAGGAAAAAAGAACCACAACACATAACACAACAACCCTAACGAAATAAAGGGACATAAGGAGGGCAGAAACAGGGATGGCAGCAGCCATCGGAGATGGACAGACAAGAGCACAGAGGCTATGGTGTTAAAGCCTCAAGGAGCTTCTGCAATGAGTCTACAGGCTCTATCAGCAGCCAGACACCCCCCAGGGCATACCCAGAGTTAAATCGCTGTGCATAAAACATCTGTTTAAAAAATGAGGTTTTTCCAACAGAACTAAGAGGTTTAAAATGAAACCAAGGATCACCCCAAGATTTTGAACTTAGTGCTACAGTTTTCACTGGGACCAAATATCACAACTTTAGTTGAAATTTCTAAAGTGAAATTTAGAGAAGTTTTTCCTATCCAAGCTTGTACCTTGGTAAAGTAATCAAACACGGATTGTAGTGAAAAAGGTGATTGTACGTCAAGTGGATATAAATATGAGTGTCATCTTCATATGAATCTGATGAAATGTAAAATGTTCTATATGGTGCCTGGTGGGAGCATGTGAATGGAAAATAAAATGGTTCCAAGCGTGGATTCTTGGGGAACTTTACACTTACAGGGTGCTAAGGGGGGAATAGATTCTCCAAAGTTTATAGAGGGGGGAAAAAAACCTAAACCAGTCCAGTACAAAGCATTTGAAACCACATAGGTCAAGTTTAGAGATCAAAATGTTGCAGCCTACTGTATCAAAGGCAGCTAATAGCTGATTCTATTAAATCTATTGCGAATAAAAGAACGTTACTAATTTTTAAATGTGAATTTTCTGAGCTGTGAATGTTTTCAAAACCTGAGTGAAATATTTCAAGCATGTTGTGATTTTAAAAAGACTAGAGTTTAAAAAAGATCCTTACTAAAATGTATAATACCAGAATCTGACCACCAGAGGGAGGCATTTTGTTTTTGATTTTTTTTTGTTTGATATACATCTTTGTTGCCTACTGTGAATTGATTTGGTGGAAACGTTGGGCATTTATAGACATGATCTACAAAGAAAATGCTAAACTACTAAAACTATAGATAACAATAATAATAATAATAATAATAACAATAGTAATAGTAATAAAGGGATGCAAGTACATCTTATTTTTATTGCTGTCTGTATACATGTATAATGCTGTCTGTATAACCTGTATAATAATGTCTGTATACATGTATACATGTATCTCTAAGGAAATGTTTGTAAATTGAATCATCCTGTGTATTTATTGGCATAAAAATAGTTTTCCTGTAACCGTTCTGCAGTCATCTGCAGCCTCTGGCTAATTCAGAGTATGTATATTCTCCAGACTGGGAGGTGGCAGGATTTGGAGGAGCATATTCTTGTATGATCGCTGCTTCCAGATCAAGGATGAAGAGATATCCATAGCAATGCAATGGGGGGTGATGCTCTCAAGTTGCATATAGAGATCTATTTTGGATATTTGACTAATAGATTTAGCATGTAGGTCTTATTGGTTGGGGCCGATATGCATTCCAATAATGTTAGCCACTCTGCTGAACTCAACTTCTAATGTTCAGCTGAAACTGAGGAGCCCAAAGGCTTATTCCTACATTTCTGTAGAATTAAGCAACACAACCATTGTGTCAGATTACCCAATTCTTTCTTCATCCTAAACAATCAGAGTTCAGAGCACCCACAGAGATCAGGGTGATAGTCATTACAAGAATCTGTCAAGATCAAGAGGATGTCAGGATGAATAGAGGCTGTTTGTGGATTTTCAGTACCACCTAGTGGATCTTCAGGCACAGAGCTGTCTATACTGTACAGCACTGAAGGAGCTCTTGTAGGTGGTCTGAGGTGGGCCTCTCCAGCTGTAAATAGTGTTCTGACACGTGTGTGACCAAACCAGTGTCTGCAACCTCTCACCCCTGAAAGCTTAGCTTTACCACCTGCAGGTAGGCTGTTCCTGATCCCACGGCACCTCCAGGAGGATTGCATAAACCGCTTTCCTTCATGCTTCCTGTAAAAGACCCCACGGTCCCTAGGACACTCAAATATATAAACATGGCATGTAAGTGGTTGTATCTATGCCGTGTCTGTACAATGGTATTTACATGGAGGCCTTGGTGCTGTGTTACTCATTTTAGAGCTCCCAGGGGTTTGTGTTTGGTTTAATATCTTTGTTTATTACACAGTTTGTTTATTTCAAGGATATCTTAATCAAAATACAAGCAGCCTGAAAGCTGAAGCACATTCTGCACTTTGAAGATTAAATCTGTCATGCTTTTGATTTGTTTTATTTATTTTACATCCTGTATGATCAACTGTCTCATGTTTTACCTCTGCAGCTTGATCTTTGCTTAATTCTGGGAACTACATTTTTTAACAGTACCAGAAAGGGTTGTCTTACATCAATGTAAATAGGAGTGAACATGTTGAAACTGAAATTATCGTTTATTTTAGGTTCAAACTAATATGAAGGAATTTGTTGGATTTGGTTGAGCCAGGTGGTGACATACAGATGGGAAGAAATGTGTTGCATTATCTAAAGAAAATGTGTAAAAGCCCCAAAGGTAATTATTTTTTTATTGCAGTAGTGTAATCCAACACTGAAAAACTGAAAAACAAAACACCCTAAGTAGATTCATTAAAAATGGACAAAAAATTGACTAGATTAAGAAAGAAATCTTCAATTAAGTCAACAATTCCTGGTACATTTATTTTTCTAATTAAAGATTAATGTAGAAATGATTTTTATTTAATGGAAATGAATACCTTGATGTTGAATGATACCAGATAAATGTTTTTAGGCACTTTAAATAAGAAAAAAATATATATTTATCAATATTTCTCTGAGGTAAAAACAAGAAGGACTTGCCATGAATGTCTGTTATTTATATTAGCTGTTAAGTGCTAAGCCATTAAATAGCTAAAATTACATAGCAAAATACCCTAATATGCCTAAAACTAGAGTAACAATAATAAATATAATGTTCATTATGCCTGTAAGCATGAAAAACAAGGATTGACAAGGCCCTTGAAATCATTCTAAGACCTTGAAATCTACCTAAAAATATGATTAATCATTAAAAAGATTTCCATATAACAGATGTTTTTGTTGTTGTTGTTGAAGGTTTGGTGGCTTAAATACATCATGCAATATTTAGTACTAGCAAGGAAAAAATAGTTTATTCTAATGCAAATTTTAACATGATGTTTAGTGAATATAGTGTTAATCATCCTTTCATCACAAACATTAACATTTGTTGTTTTGCTTAGATTGCTGCCCAAATGTTAAGATAAAGGATCTATCCCCCCCCCCCCCCCCCTTAAAGTGAGAAGATTGCATGTTCTACAGGCAGCTGAGGGTGGAGGTGAGAGAAAGATGAGGTTCTAAGCCATGTAGTAGGAGATAATACTGGTAAAACCATTACAAAAAAAGTAATTATAATACTAAATAATATAGAGCGTTTTAGATTCCTTTACATAGGTAGCCTATCTCTAATTGCTACGAACAAAAGTAACTAAAGCTAAATGTAAAAAACATAAAACGTAAAAAGGCAAAAATTTGACTATGATCTGCATATTGATGAGGACACATACGCAAAAAAAATGTTTGTACACTGCGTCTGCTGAATTGCAAATCCTTTTGCCCCTTCTATAAAGATTTACTCTGTTTCTACAAACCTTTTGAAGATCAGAAGGTTGTATGAACTACCACCTATCAATCTTACATATAGGTATAAGGGTTGGCTTTGTTCAAAAACAAATTGTTATTTAAACTGGAGATTTAACATGGCTATTAAAATGTATTCAATTAAATCATGGATTTCTTTTCTAATTGTTTTCAGTCTGAGGAGAAGCTAGTTAATAGGAATTCCATTCAGAACACATGCCGTAGAGTCCAAAGGCACTCTACGGCACTTTGTATGATTTGTATGATCAGTTAATTCAAACAACTCATACAAATAGGTTGGTTAGAAGTTTTCTATCTGAGGAAACACAGCTGATTGCTTCAAGTCATTAACTTGCAGCACTCTCTCCACCTGGGTGAACATTTAACATCAGTGGACAGTCACATGCAATGTGTCACTGGCTTTAGAACAAACCCTGTACCTAAGACTGATCATGCATGTAGCAACAGTAGAGAGGAAAACTCCCCAGTGTCATCTGCCATGACTGAATGGGATTTTGAAAAGCCAGAGCAAACAGATAAAATGAACAGAGGGACTCAATTTAAATTATTGTTATTATTGTTGGACATTTTCCAAAAAAATCTTCATATTTAAAAGCAGTCCAATAAACACACATTATGCCAAATTTTGAAAATTTGTATTCTAGATACCAATCATACAATATGTTTATATTTTTGCCCTGTATTCAAATAAACCTTTTATAAATTTGTGAACTGTTACTCATCTTTACCAGGGGACCAATACATTTCTCAGTGTCTGAACAATAATAAAAACGCAGCATAGCTGTGATGTTCCCTGATGGATCTCAGGTGAGTCTTTTAAGAGCTACACCATATAGGGTTACAGTTATTAAGCCTCTACAACTTTAAAAGCTTTTCTACTCCTATATTTCATTCTTCCAGAGCCATAACTCATAACTCAGAATGCAACAAAGCAATAAAATACTCCTCTTTGATCAGATTTATCCCTCACTTTAGTTGCGTAAAAAAAATACAGGAGTAACAATAGACTAAAATGCGTCTCACTCCCACTGCCTAGCTGGCTGTCTTTTTTCATTATGCATTCTCCTTTATTCTGTTGCGCAGAACAATACGGTGCAGGCGGACAGGGTGGAGGCTCCTGACAGGCAAGGGTAATATGATGACACACCAAAGGCTTAGGTGAGCAAAATCCCCCTCCACGATGGGACATGTGTCACAGTCCAGCCATGTCTCCAACCTTTTTTGTGGTCTCTGGTCTCTCCTCTCGGCCCCCTTCTTCTCCCCGCGGCCTAAACGATAAAGCTCCCATCTGCTGTGGAGGGACTAGGTTCTTTCTTTCTTCTAACCGATCCCTCAAAGCAGCTTCCCCCCCTTTGTCAGATGTGCTGGTCATGTTTCAGTTTTGACACCTCTCTGTCTTGCACATGCAACAGGTACCAAAGTTCTTCTGTTCTCCGGAGAAACATATTGGAAATGCGATAGTTATCACTTTCCAAAGCTTTGCCCCTTTGCCCCCTTGTGTCCTTGAAAACAGTATTTTTAAAGCAGGAAAACAACTCTCAAAAGAATGCAACTTGAATGTTTCTTGGAATTGGGTAATTGACTTTGTGGCTCTCTGAGAATTTACCACACAAAAGCGACAATCCTTAAATTTAATGGTATTTTTTACCATTAACTACCCTTCATTTTTTACTGAATGTTCAGCCTTATTTAAGCATTTTAAAACTGATTGAATTCGTTAGTTCAAATAAATGGAATCTGTTGCATGAAAATGCTTAAAAACTAAGTAACCATTCATATATTCACTCTCCAGGTTCACTCTATTACAGAATCTATTTTCTTGAAATCTGCTTTTCCAACACAAATGTAATTAATATAAGAACACTATAGAACTGGGGTAAAACTTAAATATAACAAGCATAACATCAATATTTGTCCACGCAGATATAACAAACACCACTCATACTACCATGTTCAATACTGTCTTAGGCATTTTGCAGATTTTAAAACAGCTGGATTGGTCTGGAGCTTAATGTCTGAATCGTTTGGCTGCTCATGGTCTGTTTTCTTGTCTTTTCATTTGGTTTTCCATTTCTTTTCTATTTTAGCAGAGCAATCTATCATTGTCTTCACATTTAACACGACTTGCCCTCTCCCATGAAGGTCTTATCAAAACAATGCCAACCCTCCATAATGAAAGGGGGTATGTTAGTTAGATTTTTAAAGGAGTCCAACTTCCATGTAAAAGATTTGATGCCTTCCTCTTTAAATAAGGGAAACCTTGTTACAGGATAAATAACTTCAATTAAATGTTATTTTTTTATCATTCATCTTATAGATATTAATTCAGTTATACAGAGCAATCAGCATGCCATTACTTTTTTTTTTATCATCCACCTCGCCTTCAAGTAAAGTATTTGCCATATAGAGATAATCTACCAAAAGCAGTGATCGATCTGGTTAGTGAGCCGAACGGCTTACCCCTTAAAATGTCTTTTCTTAGCTGTACAGTTGTATGTTTCTGCCCCACTCATCATGAGTTCATTGTTCATCCACAGTTTTTTCAGCTGCTTCCTTGTGTCAGCAGTGTTGCACATGCCAAAAGTAAGTAACATGAACCGATGGAGCATCCTAACCTGTGGTGAGATTGTCCGTCACGGGTCAAAAAGACAGCTGTAGGGCTCTCAGACTCTCCCTTTAACTGATAAAGAGTCTCTTAATGGCTGCAATGTGTGATATGTGAACAGATTATCTTTTTAGAGTCATCATAAAGTTAATGGTGTCGTGTTGCCCTACAAACTTCAAAGAATACAAATGTCTCATGACAAAGCATTTTTCTCTGAATTCCCCACAAAGCTTTTGAATTTGTGTAAAAGGTTTCCAGTAATTTGATTGGGTTTTGGTCATCTTGACTTATCTTTTGTAAGGGGTTAGATAGATAGTAGGTTCAAGTCATTTAAATATGGGATTGTTGAACCTTGAACTATGAAGCCACGCACATGTCTGCAGCTCCTTCTGCTATCAGGTAAACTCAAAGTAAGTAGTTGGAGAAGCTTTAAATTTTATCTGAACCCAACATGACTCACTGGTCCTGTGTGGTACGCCTCTAGCCTGGCTTTGGACCAAATTAACTACCAACTAAACCTCACCTTTGTGTTTGGTATTATTTACTTTTTATCTACTGCAGTTTGATTTTGTTATGAAAACTCATCCAAAATTGTCAAATCCTGTGTTGATTTCTTGTTGCTCTTTGATGTTTCTGGTCTGGACCAACATCAGTATTTTAGAAAAGCTTGGTGTTATTCAATATTGCATCATGGAACCAGTAGCTTTCACTTATCGGTTTAACCTTATGTTGAATTTAATGCTACTTTTATTATATGTATTATCAGAACAATTCAGATTAGATTAGCAGGTCTTTTATCTAATTGTCTCTCTGGAGATGTGTTTTGAGTTATTGTAAGCTACCTGTAAACTGTTATTAGTGAGACAAAGTTCAAGGCTCTTCCTCCATCTTTCTTTTCATTTCAGGAATAACCCAGCAGCGTTCGTTTAGTCTGAACAAAAAGGACAAAAGCTGGACAAAGAGGTAGAACAGTCATGAAAAGCAATAGGTGAATTTACAGACTAATGTCGAACGCTGTTCTTGATTTACATCTCTTAAGGCTGAAAATGTTTAACTTCCTCTTCTCCTTGTCAGTCCGTAGAGGATTAAGCTGACCTGGCAGCAGCAGGACGTTATACATTTTCACAAGGGTGGTCCCACTTAAAAACTGAACTTTTGACCTTTGCCATGTAAAAGCCTTGCTTTATTGAGACATGCAATGGTATCTTTTTTTTTTTTTACCTGCAGCTTTACAGTGTCAAGTATAGAAACCTTTGTTTGTCTGCATTGGAAAAAGATATTGTCCAAAATATTGATCTGGATTAACAGAGATTCTAGACCTACTTTAACAAAAATGAAACAAATCTGAAGTGTTATATTCAGTTAATTAAAACATGTGACCTGATGAGGATCATTTGGTTGATTAAAAGTACATTTAAAAAATTCCAACTTTTAACCAGATATCAAAAATATATTTTTTATGGAACCCACATATATTTCTAGCTTAGTTAAATACTTTATTCTAATCTTACATACTGCGTTTGCAGATTTCTTAGATTTTGTGTTTGCTGTAGATGGAAAATCATCATAACTAAATAAATGTTTGAAAACTTTCACCTGTGGGAATCTAATCTATATGATGTGTTGCACGTTCTAAAATGAGCCTCTGAAGTCAAATAACTTTTCAAAAGTATTCTGATTTATTAAATGTATGACTGTTCTTGGTGCCAGTTTATATTTTATTCCCAACCATATTCTGTAGAGGAGCCCCTGTATGCTTCAATACTGTGAGGAAACTACTACAATGTTCTTAGAACACCTGATCTAAAATGTTTGTATCTTTGCTGTTGGTTTCTGAAGAGATTTAAGACATTAGCTAATGAAAGTAAAAGTATTTTAAAAAGTATTAGCTTCAGACACAAGCATGTTTACTTGGTTTGATCTGAAATGCTCTTTATTGAGCTTTTAGCAAATTTCAATACTTCTACTCTTAGCCAGACATGTGATCAAACATTTTTTTTTTCTATCTTATGCTCTCAGTCCTTCGGTTTAGATGTCATAAAGTTTAATGACTCAGTGTTTCAACTGCTTTCTGCCTGCTGTTCTCTCTGGTTCCAACAGCTGTTTAAGCCCAGGTGCAAAGCAAGTCACTTCATAGTAAAAGACCAGGAGCTGCAACGAATGTACGCCATCTTTTTTTAAAATATTGACCAAACAAAATGTGTGGTTATGTGGTTCATTAGGCATTAGGCTGACAAAATACCAGAGCACAAACAGTTCACATTTAGAACAAACGTACACAAGCCAGTTACATTTAGACAGGGACTCACATATTAGAAAAAAGAAAAGTTTTGTAACATGTTAAAAACAATGTTGATTCCCACAAAAGTAGGTGCATTCTCTTGAGAAACAAGCAAAGACAACACAATAAAACATCCATCCATCTTCTCCCGCTTCATCCGTGAGGGGTTCGGCCAGTGTCTATCTCTGGCAGACTATAGGCGGAGTACACGCAGGACAGGACGCCAGTCTGTCACAGGGCAACACATAGACACACAAGGACACACAACCATCCAGACACACACTCACAACAATTGAGAGATGCCAATTAACCTAACAGTTATGGTTTTGGGAAAAATGCAGCTTATAGTAAAGAGAGAAATTTTTAATCATTAAACTCAGATGCAGGTTTCCACAAACTCCACAAAAAACTGCTATAGTTATATATATTGATGATTTAAAACTGCTCTCCCAAATGCTTGTTTGTACTCTCATTTTGAGAATCCCTGATAAGCTCGTGCAGAGATTCCTGCAATATATCTTTTGATCTAATTCAAATATAATTTCATATTTAAACTGAACAGCTTTTTAAAAAAATGGGTTTGTTTTATAGAGATTTATGGGTTCTGAATCCCAATAAAAATTTCTAGGGACGCTTATTCTTTTTCAAGAAAAGTATGTGATGGTAAAAGAACCCATCATAAAATTAAGAGATTTATTGTGAAAAAGAATATTCTCACATATTTCTGTAGATTTTAAACTGTTTTCAAGGTGACTGCACAACATGGTTTACATCAAAGTGACTGTGTGCTCATGTTGCTGTGATCAACTGTCCCGTCTGCTGAGAGAGACATAATATCCGTGGGGTATTACTGACAGGGAGCATGATATCTGTGTGTGTGTGTGTGTGTTTGTGTGTGCGTGTCTGTGTGTTTGTGTGTGGTTGTCCATTTGCTTGCAAAGATTGTCACTGTAGGTGTGCACTCATATACTCCGGACCTTCTGTGTGAATGTGAACATGTCTGTGTGCCACAACGCATCTATGAAAGCATCTGACATAAATACATCAAGGGAAACACACAGCTGACCGGCACCTTGTTTGTTTGTTGTTCTTTTTTCACCTGAAACGACCAACAGGACTGTTTCTGTTGGGTTAAAGTTTCTTTAACCAAACTTTGCTTGCTGTGATAGACGACCCTTCTGGTAGATTCTGTTCTAAATATGAATCAGTAGAGGAAACACAGAATTAGCAGGTCCTACTTCAGAGTCACCGAATGGCTGCAGTGAAAGGGACCTGCTCTGATCTCAACACATACCAGGCTGGATTAGAACAGGAGGACCGGAGCAGAAACAGGATCTGTCTCTCTCCGCTGTCACTCTCATACCCTACTGCTCCTTCCTGAAGACATCTTCAGCACTTCCTTCTCCAATTAATGTGACCTTGCTGCACTTAAGGAGCATCTCTGAGTCCTGTGAAAGTCAAGACCTAGTTTTATTCCCTTCGCTTTTAGCTGAGTCCTCAAGTGAGTGCGCAGCCAAAGGTAATAAACAAAATAACTCAGATCAAACATGTGAAGTGATATAGAAAACAGTAAACGGATGGACAACATGCAGTGTAACAGTGAGCATTTCCCAGGAGAGCTTTACATCTTGGATGACCGGGTGTGATCAGCACTTAGCCTGTCCTGTTTATTTAGTAATAAACACGGAGGAGGCCTTGACAGATTCCCTTTGAATGCTGAAAACTGTAAAGCCAGCACAGAGTCTGTCACCGTTCCAGATTGGCGACAAGGCCTAGTCTCCCATGTGTCCCTTCTTCGAAGATGGGCGCCACTGGGCAGCTGGTGAAAGTCAGGGTTCAGAGCCATGCCAGGTAGATCAGTGGTCAGAGTGCAGGCTGTGAATGATTGTGCAACTTGGTTGTGGTTGGACAGCTGAACACAGCTCTGCTGCAGGGTTTAAGAGTTTGGCTCAGAACCAAGAAGGGAATCTAAGAGAGTCACTTTAAATTTTCTAACGTCTAACTTTCCCTGAAAAATTGGGAGGTTTACAGGTTTCAGTACATGTCACAACTTCCACTTCTACCTTACAAAAAAAGAAACACCAATAAAAGGAAGGCTTACTAATTAGGTGCTCATGGGAAGAGTATACCATAACTCACAATAAGCTTTTCATAAGCCATCCTTTGCAGTTTTAGTGACTTCAAAATAATCCTCTGTATTAGTCTTAACAGAGAAGAAAGCCGTACAACTAAAACCAGCAATGTTATTTCTACAGTGCTAATGTATAGCTGGAGTGCAGAGCAGAAATATGTTCTGTGAAGTAGGTTGAGTCGGACATATGGGGTTTAAATGGCTTCACTCCCCTCATTTAGTGTCAGAGATTTAACCTTCCTTACTTCCTCCCTTCTATTTATAACAGTGTCATAGTCCTGCCTGCACTTTGATAGTACCAAGCGATCTCATTTACACATTTTTATACACACTTGCTTACATACACTCACACGCAGTACCTCGTGATTGCAGGTATTTATGCATGCAAGCAATCTTTGCACAAAAGATGGCATCAAATACTCTTCAGTGGTGGGCAGAGCAGTAATGCTGCTATGAGTTGTGCGATAGGCAGTGGTTTGGCAGGGAGCCATGTTGGGATTGTAGTATGTCCTAATGGATCAGCAAAAAGCTATGTGAATCCCTGAGTATATGTTCTGACTACCTGCTCTCTGTCTCTGTGCCAAGAGAGATCCGAGTGACAGCTGAGCTTTCTCAGGCAGACAACTGGCACTTCTGCACACCGCAAGCATAATACAGGATAAAAAGTCCCTATTCTGATAGCATGTAGGGCAAAGGTACTGTGCCAGTATTGGTACAATGTATAGAAAACATGAGGCAAGATTTTATGCCCATATGAATGTTAAATTGCTCCTAAAATCAATATGTATACAAAAAACCCATAACACTCATTGGAAGCTCTAAAAATCTAAAAAAAAGTACAAAGAAATCGGGCGTGCAGGTGGTGCAGTGGTTAGTGCGCACGACCCATGTACGGAGGCCTTAGTCCTCGACGAGGGCAACCCAGGTTCGAAGCCGGCTGGTGGTCCTTTCCTGCATGTCTCTCCCCCTCTCTCATACTCCCATTTCCTGTCAGCCTAATGTCAGAAAAAATGAGCCACTAGTGCTCAAAAAAAAAAAAAGTACAAAGAAATCAGAATCTCTAAAAACTAAACCCTCTCAAATATGTTTTTGATCGTATTAACTGCCTGCAGACTTAATCTTTTTAGTGCTTGTTTGTTTGTTTATTTCTTTTTTGCCAGAGTCCCTTATTTTATTAATTGAAAAGTTCTGGTATTTTATTTTCTATTTAACAAGGTTTAAGGGCCTTTTAGAGAAAGAAGCCCACAGCATCACCGATCCTACACCATACTCATTTTCTCTTTCAGGCTTACCTGACCTAATCATAGTTAAAGCTACTGTAATATTTAGAAAATTCAACACATTTGTGAAAGGAGGAGAGACGGACATGTACTCTTAAAAAAATGGCATGTATTTAAATTTTGCATCTCTCGGTTGCTACGGAGACTGTGTGACTCCAAAACATTTATTCTGTGGCATTTTTCAGACATTATTGTTTAGAAATTGCTTTACCTTTGTTACAGATATTATAAATTTAGGCAAGGATCTTCTTCTTTGTAGCCATATCCTGACTCATGAAGTTTACCACAGAGCTGTCTTTTTGTAACCAAGTCTTCCCTTGTCTATCTTATTTGGAAAACTGGCAAAGTAACATGAATCTCTGTCATCATATTTATAACTATACCTCCCAGGAAGATATGAAAAAGTAATTCAAATTATAGGACACTAACTGCAGGGTTTTTGTTGTTTTTTTTTTTTCTCTGCTTTTTTGGTTCGGGTTTGTCTTTTTTTTTACAATGGGTTTATTCATCATCTTAAAAAGTTCTGGTCTAAGCGACCCTCGGCTGAGATAGCAGCTGTTGTATCCGGATTTTCCCTTCAGCTAAGCTAAGAGATGTGATTGCAGGAGCTGCATGAACCAAAATCCAAGTTGGACCCATAAATGAGCAAATAGTTTGGTCCTGCACCACAAAGTAAACAGTCTCTATTCTTGTTTTATCCATGGCATTTTAAAGTGAGAAACACAGGATCTTTGTGGTTTGTAAACTTTAAATTTATCCTTTCTTTCTCAGACTTTTCCAACTCAAATAGATGATAGATATCAGAACTTCATATGAGGCAGCCAAACCCTTTCTTTAAACTTCTGGAAAAAACAAGAAACTTTTAATCCCCAAAGGAAAAATTTCCTTTTAATTGTAGAAGTAGGATGAAGAATTAGCTTTTTATTTATGTTTCAAGGTGTGTTTCTTTTTGCTTGATTAGATTATTAGAAAAAGAGACCACTGTGTGATTAAAAATAAATACAAGTTCCTATAACCCCTAATTAATTTAGTTAATGAAAAAATCCCAATCAGGGCAGCATGTTGGTGGTGCAGGGGTTTGGCATGTAACCCATGTACAGAGGCTTTGGTCCTCGAAGCAGCCGTCACAGCTTGGAGTCCCGGCCTGGTGACCTTTGCCACATGTCTTCCTCCTCTCCCTAATCCTATTTCCCGAAGGCCACCATAGGTTGAAAAATATTTTTTTTAAAAATCATGATAGTAAAATCTAATATGCTGTAATTTGTCCTTTAGATAATGTTTTGAATTCAAGTTATGCTACAGATTATTTATATGATAACTAGCAAAGCATCCCATTTCATATAAAATTCAGTGATTCAATAAAGAGAGAGTACTAAGCTGACTAGACTCTAATAGTTGGGAAAAAAGCAGTGTTGTTTGACATTTGTAAATGTAGAATAACTGAAAACATTTCCAAGCTCTTTAAATATTAGGCAATACAGACACTGGTGTCAGTAGTTTCTTTTTTTCCTTTTAAACACCAGGACAATAGTATAAACCATTTTTATTATAATCATCATTCTAAAGCCTTGGAGAAAGCAGATGGACCAGAAAAACCTAAAATCGTTCTCATTAGCTGGAAACTTGAGCATCGGAAAGTTTTAGGGTTTTGTCTTCAGGTTAAGTTTGACTAAATAATTTCAGTCACTTGACTTATTGCATGCAGACATTAATCCTGTGTTGTAACTGTTTATCCTCCAAAACAAATAAAACTAGATTGAACCATAAATCCAAAATACCCCACTTCTGTCACATACATCATGAAGCAACGAGCCATTAAAGTTAGAGACGTAAGACATCAGCTGTTTTTCATTGTAATTCAAATCCAAAAAGACAATTTTAGAAATGAAAATATCGTCACTATAAGTCTCTGTAGCGTATACGTAAAGACAAGATGAAGTTGTTGGAAAAATAAAATCAATCAGTGATGTTGAGCATTTGTTTCAGATTAGAGTTTTACAGCTTAATGGTAAACAGAACCAGATGCAGTGATGCGGATGGTTTATGGGAGTATTGTTAAACGCTCACAGAATCTCTGTGGGAACTCCTTGATGTTTCCATCTGAGGGCCTGACAGAGCTTAGTGAAGGGAACAAATTCAAGAATTAGGGTGGTTGTCCCATCAGTGGCACTAAAAAAAAAGAGCTTTTCAGATGGAGTGACGAGCCTCTTCATCAGACTCCATGCGGTGATGATTCATCAGTCTTACTCATGTTTCTCCTCCTAATACATTAAAATTATGATCAGCAAAGTCTTTCAGCTCATGGGGCTTCTGACACCCACAGAGTGTGCCACTCTCCCACATAAAGGGAAGATCTCGAAGATGAGTCTATTTTTGGTTGCCATTATCTCCACGGTTCAGTCTGGATGAGGCAGAGGAGGGTCTCATGGGACTTTTTCTGGAGATTCGTCGGCAGATCTTGTCAACAATACAGCGCCTGTCTGCATTTCTCTGTCAAACACAAAGTCCCAATTGCAATGATAAAGAGCTTCTGTGAAATGTGTTGATAGTAAAGCACCTTTTGTTCATTCAAGTTGAATATTAAAATAATCATGCATGAAAGGACCATCAACGGTGTTTATCTACTTTAAAGTTAAATTATTTGAAAATTCTTTTTGTTTTTGTTTTGATTCCCAATTTATGACTTTAAGAATTCATAAAAACAGTTTTTGTAATTTTTACGTTTTTTCCCAGCTGTCAGAATATTGATTGTTTTTAATTGTTTGTTGCTTAAATTTTAAAGTGTTTTTAAGCTAAATCTTTGAGAGAAATTTCTGTTTTCTCTTATTTACTTGTCCTTCTCTGGAATTTTTGCTGCCAGCACACTTGAAGACCATTTGTGCTGTTTATTTGTGATTCTAGGATTCTTTGTTTTAATGTCCATTTCTTACTTTTGTGTTTTGCTTTACTTGTTTACTCTTCTTTTTTTATATATATATTTTTTTAGCACAATTTTTTTTACAGTTGATTTGATTTTGGCTTTTGCAGCCAATCTGCTGAGACAATGCTATATATTTTTATTTTTTTATTTTTGTAATTGTTAGATTGTTTATATTTGCTTTTATTATTTTAGATGCATTTATTCCTCATTTTAAAAAATATTCTTTTCTAACAAAATAAAAGTGAATTGTGAACCACTATACCCATGTTCATCTCGAATACCTCAGCTTCTCGGTGTTTACAACTTTTCAGCAAAAATTCACCTTTATTGTGTTTTTGTTTTATTGTTATTTATTTAGCTTTTTTCCAAGTTAATCGGGTTTGTTGATCAAATTATTAAGAGTTGTTTAGTAGGATACAAGCTTACATGTGGTGAATTAAAACAGCTTTAACTATAACTGACCTTTTACTTTTTTTGTACCTTTTTAATGTCTTCAATTTCAGTTGAGTTCCCTAAATCTTTTAAAGCTAATTTTAAACTTTTTGGGTACTTATTACACAGTAAAAGTAGTAGTAATGGTTTGCATGTAAAGTTGTCTTTAAATACATTTTCCCTGTTTTTTGTTTAAATTTTGTTATATTTAAAATTTTCAATTTAAAGCAACTTTGTCTTTTATTGGTATATACCTGTGTAAAGCTGCACCTGTTGCTGGATGGTTGCTCTGAATCCTTTAGAGAATCCCCACTATTAACTCTCTGCTGTGTTATTTATCTGAATGTCAGTTAACATAACATTTCTCCATGTGCGATTCTTTATACAGTGTTAAAAAGCTGAATTTCTTTCATTCATCTCTTGTTTCGGGTTGTGCAGAGGGCACTGGCAGGAGAACAGAAATGTTTCTCTCCAGTCAAACAAAACAGACAAAAAGATTTTTTATTGACTTTTAAATCAATTGTAGCGTTGAGTGATTGTAAAAAAAAAAAAAAAAAAAAAAAAAAAATTAAGAATCGGAAGCATTAGGCGTTTCCACTTAAGAGTTGAAGACTTAAATAGAAAGTGTAAACACACTTCCTGTTTTTCAATAATACATTGTCATTGCCATTTATGACCATATTGTCCTTTTATAAAGGAGACTTAAGAAGTATTACTGAAGACGAAAACAATGAATTAGTAAACGTATAAAAAATGCCTTCAATAAAGAAAATGTAGGCTTTGGTTGGCAAAAGGCAATAGGACTCCCTTTGATTAGTAAATCTAGACTGACATTCATTAAAAAAAAAACATAATACTGCGCAAAAACTATTAAGAAATGTAAAATTATTTATTACGATGAGCTGATTCACCATTGAAATTATATACATTTAATGGTCACTGAAAATGAACAAGAAGCTGTCAATAAAAAAAAACAATAAAACCATGTGAGAACTTGACAGGGAGGAATCCATACGATGTAGACTAGACAGACTGTTATGTAGACGCAGTAGGGATGGGCAGGACCCAGCTAAAGCGCCTGAAAGAAAAACATGTATAAACAAGACGTTTTAGGATTGTGAGCAAACAAATCTGAGCTTTGATGCTGCTGAATAACAGGTAAGCCAGCATGGATTTAGAGTGTCAGGGTGAGGATTTCCAGCCTTTTATTCAACAGCTCTCCTTCTTTTTAAGTCAGTGTATTGCATGTAAAAATTAAAACCAGAGCATTTTTTTTGGACACGCAAGTGTGGAGTTGTGGTTGCATCCGGTCTCCTGGCTCAGAAACACAAATACGTCTAATTCTTAAAAGCCTAAGTAACTTGTGAAATTCTGATTTGCAGGAGATAAAAAGCAATAGAGGTGATACTAAGAGGAGGCCAAGGAGGGCAGCGGCCACTGCTGCAAATCTGATGTTCATAATTGAATGTATACCTTATTTTTCATGATGGCAACCTGGGGGGTCTTCTCCCTACAGCTGCCCTAAAAACATGGAAAGTCATAAACCCCCTCCCTCCCACCTAGAAAAAGCACACTAAGAAAAGTGAAATCTATAAAGTTAAAACATAGTATATACCTAGTTTTCTAGTCATCGGAATATGTAAAACTTTGATTTACAGATATTTAAATATAAATAATACTTAAAATAATAAAATAACATAAATAACAAAGAAAATTTTAAGTCCAACAGTACACAACTTCACTATCACCAACCTAAATAAGCCTTAAATAGAGCTCACTCATGGTGCAGCTGCCAGAAAATCTTTCAGTTTTGTTTTGGTTTTGTTTTTTGGCTTTGTGGTACCCCCAGGCCAAGCTGTGTCAGGCAGAAATCCACAGTCAATATTACATTGCTACAATGCACGAGTTAAGGAGAGGGAAGGACAAGCTTCATTGAGTTTGAACATGTAATTATACAGTTATTTGTATAAGCTTTATTTTTCAAATGCCTTTTACTTACTCCCAGCCAAAACCTAAAATAATACCAGGAATAAATATCTAATATCTTTCGAATTTAAAAAAGCACAAACATAATTTTTTGTGTGCGGCAAAAATGCAATTTCAGACATAAGAAGAGTTAATTTGTGTATTGGTAATTAGGTAATAGCTACTTAAGAAAATGTCCTAGGGGGGAATAATGTCTTTAAATGCTTTTAAATTTTTAGTATGGCCAAGAAAAACACTACTAGCTTTTGTATTTTCTGTGCCACCCCAAGTTAAGTAGCCGCCCCCATCTGACCATCTCGTTCAAAACTTAAAATAGGCGCCCCTGGAAAGCAAACAGCTTTAAAATCATAGAGGGAGATGGATCAGCCTTTTCCAGGTTCTCGCAGTTGTCCGAGCTTTTACCTCACTTAGACCAGATCCCGCTTACTTCCTCACAACGTGCGCTGAATGCACTTTTCAGTTTACAGTTAAATAAATAAATAATAAACAGAAAATGTCTGCATGTTTAACATAGTCCAGCAAAATGGTCCTTAAAAGCCACCCCCACCCCCACCCCTCGCATCTGCACGAATATGTTCCTGGTAAATAGCAGGTGAAGTGGTTCTCCTGCAGTTGGGATGTGTGCAGCCATGAGACGGAACTTGACACTTCAGGCGCACGGAGCGCGGAGATCAGGTTGGAAACATGCACCGCAACAGAACATCTCCAAATCGCATTCCGCATACTGAAATCTAATCCGAGGACATCAGGATGTGTGACATAATCCCCAAGACATCTGAAAACTTCGCTCCTCCAAACAAGGCTCCAGAGGTGGTTTGGAGAGATATGCGGACCTCTGTTACTCACTGTTTGCGCTCACATGGGTCTATAAAAGAGGGGGCGGACACCAACTTCCCCCCCACCCCCCCACCCCCCAAACGTCAGAGCGTACTGAACTATAAATCTTTCCAAACAGCCCCTCTGCGGCTGGCGCGGTGGTGTGCGCAGACATATGCCCTGCTTCAGTCCAATATGAGGACGACGCGTGTGGAGACCTCTGCGTAAAGATAGACTGACCTGGAGAAAATGACAACATTTATCCGAAAATGTATTGTTTACTATGGCGAGAGTGGTAAGAAATACTGGAGATTCTGGAAAAGGTGCTATTGAACTATTTTACCAGGAGGCACACGAGCGGTAAAAAAAAAAAAAAAACACCCTGTGGTGCTTTTCTCATTTGTTGGAGACGCTGATGTCTTTATGGGACTTTTCTCGGTTGGAGATGGTGGAGCTCTCTCGGATTTCCAGCGTGGAAACGTAGCATCCAATTAATCAGTGACTGCAACTGTACTCCGTGAGGCGCAGAGACACTTTGGTCCGCCGTCTTCAGAGACGCATGGTTCGTTCGGAGCCCTACGTTGGAATACTGAGAACATATCTGGCGCAACCCTTTCCTTCGCTGTTCGGACTTACATTGATTTTTTTGTTTTAATCTCCTTTTGGAGATTCTGACATGATTTACGCAGTTAAGTCAATTGGGGACACTCTTGGAGTTGCGCTTTCAGTTTGGATTTTCCTATAAACCACAAAGATAATTTTAGGTCTGCATGGGCCATATTTAAGGTAAGTCAAGCTCAATCATCCCTCCTTTCTTCAGACTCTAAAAATGTGCATTGGGCAGAGCAATTAGTAGTTTGGTTATGGTAGCCTGTGTTTTTCTTTAAAATAAAAGAAAAGAACGAATTACGCTTCCAGACGTTGATTTTAAGCCTAGTATTTATCTATATGGAGCTGTTTAGGTTTACAGCAGACTCAACATGCCATTAGACAGAGTCACGTAAGCTCCGGGGATCGCCATCTGGCCAGCTCACACCATTATTTAGGGTATCTTTGCCAAAACGCTTCGGTGCGTGCTTTAACCAGTCGTATATGTGTGTTTGTGTGTTTGTAAGGCACACCCTCTGCGCTTCATCTGAAAGCAATGGAGAAAAAAAACATTTCATCCAAAACGCCGAAATACCTGCGCGCATTTATGCACATATTTGCGCATAACTGTCTGAGTAACAGCACCACCCCCTCTAGTTAATTCCACTGTAAGAATTTAAAAAAGGACCCCAATAAATATATTTTAAAAATATTTTACTAAGGTAGATATTGGTCAGCCCCCATTTGGTGAATACTATACCACCTACTTATAATCAAGACAACTTTGCTCCCCTGGTTTGTCCTACCATGTCAAACATAAACCAACAAAGTCAGATGAGCATATAGGTACTAAAACCCATAATAAAACAGTATTAAACTTTTGGTATAGGTTGGCTAGTCTAACAGCACCGAACTGGACCAAAATGTTTAAAAGCTAATCTAATAAGGTAGCATGTAAATGTTTTCTTAGGTAGCCATGCCAGTCATTATGGTTAAGATGTACAGCTAGCTAAAGAAATCGGACTTTCGTATTAGCTGTGTGCATGATATCAAAATAAAAAAAATGCTGAACAGATTACTTTTTAGAGATGCATTGATCCAGTTTTTTTTTTTTTTTTTATGGGCTGAGTATATTGGCCTATATTCGTAATGACTCAACTGTTGAATGAATGAACCATATATCTTGCCATGAGAATGAAGGCTTTAGCCTTCAAATAAACATTGTTTAAAAAGGGTAACAAATTAACACAGATATAAAAGTATTAAATAACAGTTCCTTATAAAGCGCACTGCTTTGGATCTCAAATATCTGATATCAAATCGCTGATATCTGATCCAGAATTGATCAATATTGGTGCTGATATCTGATCCAGGTATTGGACCGGTGCATCTATAGTATTTTACTCAAAACGAGTCTTACAATCCCAATAAGCAATATTTTAAAAAAAAAATACAATTGGCAATAGCTCTCTGGATAAACAATATGATAAAATGTGCAAAACATGAGAGGTGGAAAGTAATCCGCATTGAGACATCTATGAATGTCTAAATATTGGACTGTTGTTTGTTCGTGTGGATTAAGTCACACTAAATAAGCCTTTTACCATTTTTTCAGCCAATTTAAGGCATTACACAATGACTAAAGATTTGGTTTTTCTTTGGCTAAAATGTTCATTTTTCTTGTCCCCCATTCAAAAAAGGTTGGTTACCTTACTCGGAGATTATAGCTATTTTAAAGATTTGCCTCACCTCAGAAATTTAGTTTGATAGCTTACACCCATGTTCTGTGATCTATGTTTATTGCTGCAGCTTTCATCATTGGAACTGAGTCTAAGATGAAGTTATGGGATGTTCTGGCCACGTGTTTCTTACTCCTGACCTCCGTTGCTACACGGCCTCTCTACCAGAACACTCAGCCAGCCAAGAGGACTCCCTTCTCCAGCAGCTACCGTGATTCTGGGTCTCTATCTGTGGAAGACGAAGAACCTCTGTTCCAGCGTGAAGTGCACAACCTGCAGGAGATCTCCATGGATTGTAAGGCTTCTTTGTAGATGTATCAGCGCAAGATGTTTTGAAACTGGTTCACTTATGGCAGGATTAATAATAGTCACTCAGTTCAAAGCCTCTTTAAATTATGCTTTAAATTTCTTAAAGTCAATGTAGTTCCAGGGGGAATACTAAGGGGAGAAAATAGCATTTGCCAAATCAGGACAACAGGAGAGGGTGCACACAGTATGCAAAAATAAGTAACATGCATTATCTGAACGTAATCTTTCTCAGGTGCTTCTAAATGCAAAGTAATTTGGCATATTCTGACTAACTGCACTTAAGAAACACCCTGTAAAGCGATTAGAAATGGGTGGGTAGTCCATCTCAAAGGTTATCAGATGGAAGGTCTTAATTTGTGTTTTATTGCTGCTTTTGTGTTACATCATCATGTTGTCTAAACAAACCAGCAGCATGTGGAAGACTTTGAACAGCTCCAATCAGCAGACTTCACTTTTCACATTTTTCTGTCTCCTCTTGTTTACATTCACCTCTGCCTCTCTTCGGCCCAGACACCCATGACCTCTACCCATCTGCCAAAACTCAGAAATCATGACAGGTTTTAGATGAGGCACTGCAAACCAGGTCACAAGACGTTTTTTTTAAGAGGGGAAAGGCCTTTCTGAAGACCAGAACAAGCATTCTATGTTTATATTCGTGCCGGCAGAGACGGTGGGCAGGAATTTATTCTGTTTGGATCAGCATGACACTGTATCATCCTCACTTTGGAGTAATCACAGCTAAGAACTAGATAAGGCATGGAACATTTGGGGCAAGTGTTTGTCTTTGCCACTTCATATTGTGTTTGGAGCGCAGTGACATTACCGATCTGCAGTGGATCCCAAGACGATGAAGTCTTGAGGAACAGTGTAAACAAAGCGGCAATGTGGAGAGAAAGGATGGGTTGCTTGGTTTATGCCTAATGTCAAATAAAAACAGCGGTTGCTGTTAAATTTTGGCCAGAGCTTCGAAAGTACTAATTTTAAAACATTCTTACACAGTCTGGAGAAGTTTGAAATTTGACTCTGTTTTCCAAGTGTGGTAGCTATGGAAAAATAAAAAAATGCTTCCATTCGTCCATCTTACAGGATCCATATTTAACGTCTAACTTCTTTATCAGCCTTTCGATTCTTACTCATCAACAGTATTTATAGTTAAAATATGAAAATTTAGGGTAGAAAAATAAGTAAGATACAAATGAAATAAAGAAGAAACAATCGTGTAAAAGAAGCAAAGTCAATAAGATGAGTTTCAGATCATTAGCTGTGTGCAGTATAGTCTGTCAACAGGTGAACTCAGTGACCGGCCTGCCTTTCAGCTGACACACAATGGAAGGTGTCTAAATCAAAGGATAGGTGTGTCGAAACAGATTAGCCCCGTAGTTCACCTGATACACGAAGACCAGCCTAATCAGCTGTGGAGCTCAGGGAGATCAGATAGCGCAGGTAAAGAAGAAGAGATAGGGGACACTGCAGAGTAGACGCTGCGTTAACCGCAACACCACCTGCCAGATATCTCACCCTGCTGGCCGTGACTTCTTGATGCACGTACAACATGTCAACACACATCTGAGCGCTCAGGCGTGCCCCCGTTACGCAGAATTGCTCAGGTGATATAATTAGTGTTTGACTAATTGAGTCATGACAGATAGGTGCTTTTTTATGACCTAGTTCAGTGTTGCTGTACCTGCGGGCGTTCACCCACCTCCTTAACAGGATCAATGTTGAATTCAGGAGGGTCCTCGTTTCTTCTCAAAGCAGATGAGGCTGAGTTGTGCTGCAACATATTTTCAGTTTCATCCGAATAACTGAAAGCATATGACTTTCCCTTCTTTTTTTCTTTACAGCCTTTCAAGTCTGTCCATCCGTCAGACATTTAAACACATTTGTCATCTATTTGTGCTTGACTGTATCAAACCAGGCAGTTCCTGTGTGAAAGCTTCACTAACTCTGCCTGAAAGGGCAAAAATGTACAGGTGTAGCACGAAAACCAGGATGTGTTTTTACCTTTGAGACAGAATGGCCAAAAAATACTGAAGTTTCTGTGATACCTCACTGGACAAGATGAGAAAAAAAAGAAAAGATGGATATCTAGCAAAAATTAACTTACAACAAATCTATATTTTTTTGTTTAAAACATAGACATTCATATTTTAATAAAAGTTAGTTTTTAGGTATTTATTATCAGCATCAACCAGATTTTGATCTTTTTATCATCTAGCAAGCGCTAAATACACAAATTGCTATTACTGATTACTGATATATTTTTGATCTAAACCTAAAATCCTTAGTGCAGTCAAAAGTTGCACAGAGATACAGCAAAGGTCCCTGACACAACTGTCTGAGGTTTGTGTCCTGGCCTGTGTCGTCTCCACATGTCGTCTCACTCTCGACACCATCTCCTGTCAAAATACTGATAAAGTCACAGAAAATGGTAACAGTTCCTTGCAAACCTTAGTGTCTCTAAATGGAATATTATGTGAAACACCAATATAGAGGAGTTCATAACTGTGAAATGCGAGGAACATGTGACATGGTTTTCAACATCGTCTTGATATAAAAAAGGAGGCTTTCCATGCTTTCCTCTCCAGTCTCTTTACCATGATACCTTTAGATAAAATCAGTGAAATTAATTACCTTCAGAAATCACCCGTTTTTTGTTTTGTACATCAATCAATTTAATTTGATGTAACCTTTGAGGGTCTCAGGGATTTTTTTATGAATAAACAACATTATGAAAACCAATGAAGAAGCAGTTTAAAACAGAGTTAGGTTATAGAAAAACATCCGATGCTTTAAACAGCAGAACTTTTAAGGAATACGGCACAACTACAAACCTGCCGAGACGTTCAAGGCAAGGAAAGCATTCATCCAAGAAACAGGGGTAACTCTGGATAATCTGCAAAGATGATATCCATAGCTCAGGTAGGAGGATCTGCTGGGATGAGAAATATTAATCATGCATTCCAATTGTGTGATCTTCATGGAAGAGTTGCAAACAGAAAATCATAGCTGGAAGAAATCCAGAAGAAGTTCCCTCTGCAGTTTGCCAAAATCCATTTGGGAAGAGAGCAAACAAAATCCTTCCTCTTCAAGGAAAGAGAAACAGTTTGTTATTTATATCAAAACAAGCTAATGTTTTAGAACTGCCAGACAAAAATTCAATTGAAAATATATGGCAAAAGCTTTAAGGAATCCAATCTAACTTAGCTGAGCTATTTCACACAAAAAAATGTTAAAAATATCCCTGTTCAAAAGACTTCCAGCTGTAGTCGCAGCAAAAGGTTATTCTACAAATTAGATTTTTTTTAATCAACACACTTTTTAGACTGAGATGTAAAAAAATAAAGGATTTCTCTCCTCAGTGTAGAATTTTTCAACTTCACCGATCTTTAAAATAAAATCTTTTTTACAATGTATTTTACAACATGTTAAAACCCTAATTGAAAGGCGTATCAAATGTATATTCATGTACAGATATGGGATTAGGACCAAACAATCAAGAGCTATTGAGTTTGTCTCGCTGTGCAGCCCATTTCATTAGCCAGGGCATGGATAACAAATAACAGGCGGCGCCACTGGAACATCAAGTGCAAGGCCCAAAGTCATGGATCGTTAATAACGTGTTAATAATAAGGAGGAGGGTTGCATTTGCTTATTTCTAGGTTATCTAAGGTATTCCTTCAGTGACATTTTAACCAAACTTTGCTTCTTTCTCGCTTGTATTTTTTTTTTCTTTTATAGAGGAATGTTGTTCTTCTAAGGGACGGGGTGTTGTCAGCAAAGTGTTTAGATAGGTGGGAAGTCAAAATGCAGGTTTGCCAATTGGTGGTCAAAGTGATGGAGTGGAGTTTTGGTGCAATGACTCATTTGCTGTAGCTTCATAAACATGAGGAAGAATAATTAAAAGAAGGGAACAGAGTAAGCAGTTGAAGCCAACAACATGTTTTGCAGCTCTGACCTTTGATTTAGCTTTTTAAAACTTGTTATAAATGACTCAGTAATGTGATGCTTCTATAGATTTTTTTGTAAATTCTTGAAAAAAAGCAGTAAGAACAAAAGAACAAAAGGCTGAAAAGAAAACAAAAAATGATAGTAGGTGAAAAATTCACAGAGTTTCATTGAAAGTGGTGCAATACAGCATTCAAGTTTCATTCATTAATTTCATTCATGTAAAAATTATCACAAATTTCTACATGAGCAGCATTTGTGTTGTTTGTAAAATCCAAATAGATGACATGAAATCCTGGTTTTGTGTTGGGACATTGCTCAGTGTTAGTGTGGCATCGCTAGCCTAAAGTGTGCTGAAAGCCCCCTCAGGCAACAGACTGAAACTACTTTTGCTCCTGATGTGTTCATTGTTGTGTGAAGGAAAGTACAAAGTGCTGGGTTTATATAACATAACAGAAAGAGTGGTGGTGAATGAGACCAGGAACCCCAAAGGTACAGTTTCAGTGTGGAACAGTTTACACAGCGATAAAGAAATGGGGAAACTTTGGTTTTGTATACTACTATTTATCTTGGTGAAAATCTTTGGAAACCCAACAGATCTTTTCACCCAGTACCCAATTCATACTCAGATGTCTACAAATACTTTCTATTTTATCCTAGACTACTTGCTTTTATTATGCAAAAGAAAATTTCATACTCATTCCATTAACTACTGTAAATCTGTTCATTTTTATTTTGTAAGTTAAGTATTTGTGAAATAAATTTAGGGATAAATAATCATAAAATTGGGTCATAATTCTAATATAATTGTAAATTATTTTCTGTAACTTGCAGATTTGGCTAGTTGACTGATAAAATAAAAGAGTTTATAAACTCTGATTGATCGAAATAACCTAGTGACTTCCTGCTGTTAGACTGATTACTGGAGCTACATAACAATTTTTTATGTGAGAATGTAAGGTACAAGTACTTTAAATTTTGATTTATTGGTAAAGAGGGCATGAAGTGATGCATGGTTGAGTATACAAAGTCTGAGGGACGTGCTATCTCCAGGTTCAAGGTTAGTGTCTACCTCAAGTAGAGTCATGAGATGTGAATATTGACAAAAACAATGAGTTATTTGAGTGTTTGACCTAAGGGCTCTCTATAAGATGAGTGGACCAAGCATTAGAGAAAGCATGTGGAACTCGGTTGAAGTGGTGCCGCATTGAAAGGAGCCAATTGAGGTGGTTTTGGATAGTGATTTGGATACAGCTTTGAAGGTGGAGAGAAGACCCAGAATCTGGCCGTGGATACGCCTTCAGATGCACCAAAATAAGGCAGAGGGTGTGGCTAAGGACATGGATGGAGGAAAGTTGATGAAAACTAAAATCCTGGAAAGGAAGATGCTCCTAAATGACAACATTCCGAGATAATCTTATATAAAATGTGTGTGTTTTTCTATTTGGATAATGTCACTGTTCCTGTTCTTCCTATATTCTTTTTGAGAAGGATGAAACAAAATATTAGTATTTGGTAGTAGTACAGTGTTTATGGAGGTTGACAATGTTCTGCAGCATCACCTCTTGAATTATTTTGGTATTTCTACTAGCTCAAGAAGAGAGAGTTTCATGGAATGGGTTTCCATAGCTGTGAACAAGGCTGACATCACTAAGTGTAATGCAAAGTGTTAGATGTGCTGGTTTAAGGCACACAATTACAGCAGAAGTGATGGTGTGCTAGAAAAGAGAAATCTTCAAAAAGTAAAGATGTGTTTTCTAGATGGATGGATCATTCCTCTATGGCGACTGGCCTAGGATTGGAAGTTGCCTGACTGCATGTATTCAGTCTAAAGTTTGCTTCACAGTGGGTTCTGCTATGCAACTATTATTTTTCAGGACTTTGGTTCATGCACTGTATTCCTGGAAAATAAATTATTAATCCTTCTTGTCCAAAATGAGTGTAGGACCTCACAGATAAGCTACTGGAACAATGGTCAAAACTCCCATGAACACACACCTAGACTTTTTTGAAAAGTCTATCTACAGGACTTAAACTCATATTGCTTTTAACGAACAGCAGTTTTTAAATATGGATTTATAAACTGACTTTTCTCTTCTTCACCTTTTAGATGACACAATGGCTCCCTACCCAAACCAGTTTGAGGACGTGATGGATTTTATTGAGGCTACCATCGGCAGACTCCGGAGGTCGTCGGACACTAGTGGGAGCACTGGAGGACGGAGGGAACAGAGGCAGAGAGGAGCGACAAACACAAGAGGCACAAAAGATGAGAGACGAGGGCACGGGGGGAAGAGGAAGGGTCGAGGCCGAGCAGGAGGCCGAGGAGGCAAGGGAGGGGAGAGAGAGAGGGAGAGGATATCTGTACAGAGTCGTGGCTGCTTACTTAAGGAGGTCCACCTCAATGTGACGGATTTGGGGTTGGGGTACCAGACTAAGGAGGAGCTGATCTTCCGGTACTGTAGCGGACCCTGCATCGAGGCAGAGACCAATTATGACAAGATCCTAAACAACCTCACAAACAACAAAAAGCTGGACAAGGACACACCCTCTCGCACCTGCTGTCGACCGATCGCTTTCGATGACGATTTGTCTTTTTTAGACGACAATGTCGTGTATCACACGTTGAAAAAGCATTCAGCTCGAAAGTGTGGCTGCGTCTGAGAAAGTGAGAAAAGCATGACAACATGCTGCAGCCAACTTTGGATCATCTTAGCAGATGCTGCAGACAGAGGGATTGCAGTGAGACATGTGCACTGGAGGTCAGAGTGTGTTGTCTCTCATATTTGTCAGCTGATACCAAGATGAGACAAAGTGGAGTGAAGTGAGCACTTCTGAGAGACAATGGAACGGCTGGGCTAAAAAAAAAACCCAGCAAAAACAAAAAACCTGCACCAATTTACATCTGATATTCCAGTTTGTGCATAAAGGTTCCCGTTCACAGCAGATTAAATACTGTTACACTTACAGCGTGCGGTCAGAAAGAGAAGATGAAGAAAAACTTTGATCTCGCAGGAGGATGCCTTTCCCCAGGAGTTACGTTTTCATAGCTGGCTGACTCCGGATTTTAAGGGGAACTCTCTCAGTTGTAGTCTAAATCACTTCCACTGCACAGTCTGGATGTTGACATTCAGAGCCAAGGAAAACACACCGAGGCGCAGCAAAGACCGGTGCAACACATTTACATAACAAAATCAATTAGCATACAGCA
>JAUZNJ010042960.1:8340-30414 GCA_034780135.1 Jordanella pulchra | reverse complement strand
TTTGGTGGCTGTAAAAGTTACGTTTTGTTGCTTATAAAGATACTACAATATTTAGGGTTCAGTCATGGTGTTTTTTTGTCGTGCACAGACATCACGTTCCATTTTATTTTATTCTTATATATTGCAATTTCTGACAAACTAAATATGCTTAGATGGGCACAGACTCTTTCAACCTTCAAGTGTACCAAATATAGATGTAAAAACTGTGTGTGCAATTAGTTTTGGCTTTGATAGATCACAATGCGACCGGCAATATTAGTATATTCTGATCTCAGTGTTGTGCCTTTTGTTTGGTCATTAGAATAAGATCTGCATATTTTCGAAGGGACACGTGCAAAAAGGTCTGCTGATGCTGATCAGCATTTTCCAAACCCATATGACTTGTAACTGTTTCAAAGATCAGCTTTGCTCATTTTAACAAGTTTTAAATTTAATACATGGAAAACTTTGAAAGATCAGACCCATATTTTAGTTTTTTGTATCCTCGTATAAGGTCACCTTCTTCAACAGGTTTGTTGTGTCTATATATAGGTTTATGGCAAACGGGAACGCTTCAGCTTTCACAGGACAATGGCCTACTTCTATGCCTACTTCAAAGAGTTACCTACTTCCGAGTTATTATTGCAACTTCTTTTAGCACTTTGCCAAACATTATAATTTAAAGCTATTTTTCATACATTCATTCATTTCAGAAATGAAATAAGGAAAGTCGCCTGTCTACCTTTGGTGCCATTGTTGGTGGGTTCAGTGAGGAGACGCTCACTGTGATTGGAGCGTTTGAATCGCCGCTGGATGCGCCCCCGCAGACGGACATTGTCGTCACTTTCAGAGGAAGGAATGGAGAGACTTCGCTCTTCATCCATGGAGAGATCCGAGTCTGAATCGGAATCCCCACCTGAATGTGACCGGAGGAAGAACAGGAGAGCAACAACTTTAAGACACCAAGACATTTCTCCTCTAAGGATGCAATGAAGGTGTTATAGTCAAATAAAATCTCAAAAATAAGACTGTGATAATAAAAGATAGAATAAAGCCATGTGTGTAGAGAATTTTGTGCGATTCTTTTATTAGATGTGTGTTGGTGCAGGACATACAAACTATTGATGTTAAATTCCAGGCCTCAGGGGTGTTCTGCATGTTTCCCTGCATCACAGCACCTGATTTAAATGAACGGCCCATTAGCAGGTCTCTATAGAAGTTGATCCCATGCTGACGAGGCATTTTACCCACTGAACCCACTTTATTGTAACAGGAATCCTTCTTGATCATGTAAGACACTTCCACGAGGACTAGAATTGTGCACCGCTACTTACTTAGTGTGAGTCTGGAAAACTAACCTCCATCTCTGTGGAACATGGCTACATCCAGGTCAGTCGCTCCTGTGTGGACGATGTTTTGCTCCAGATTCTGACGTGCCAACAGATTTTCTCTAAAAGAGAAGACAATTGGGAACAGATAAGAACACACTCGACACACAAATCACTTAAAACACATCGGATGATCCACACACACATAGTTGCTTGCTAGGCTTTGTATAAACTTGGTGAGACAGTCATTGAGCTCTTAAGACATCAGCTGGCATTTTAAGGTTACATTAGTGTCGCTCTACATGTAGTACAGTATATTGTTAAATCCAATCTTCTTCATCTTTACCCCACTGACCCAAAAAACGCACACAGTGGGGGTTTTATTGGGGAATTTCTTCTCTGAGGCAGCCTAAGAGCAGCAGTACTGATGCACTCCTGTTTAAAACGATGATTTCTCTGTCATTCAGACCCAGCTTTAGTTTACTCTGTTTGTATTTCGGTTATTAAAGCTTAAGATATTTAAGAATATATTTTGATTCATTAAAACATATTAATTTGTTGTCAGATCTATAAAAGATGCAAAAAAGCCATGAATTGTTTTTTGTCTTTTTAGTAGGAATAGCATGATTTCCCAAAAACAATTTAAAAAAATGTAACCTTTAGTAACATTTGATCAGTGAATTAAAAAGCCATGTAATACCTGGACACATATTAGACCTCAAACTACCACTTTTATTATTATTTAAAAAAACAAAATCTGTATCAAGACACTTTTTATTTACAAAGTTGTTGGCATAAAATGTTTGCACTCACATCAGCTTTTCTAAAACGTTTAGTGTGAGAAATGATAAATTGAATGTCGAGCTTTTCTCGGCATCTGTTTTCTACAGCAACATTGTTCTCTAGTATGTGTAGTGTGTGAACGTTGTTGTTTGAGGAATACCTTGCTGAGCTGACAGAGGAGATGGTGGAAGTTCCCAGGGTGATGCGGTGCAGCCCACTCTGCTCTAACAGGGATGCATTATGGTAGGGATTCTGAGCCTGAAGACACAACAAAACTTACATGAGCGATTTTAACCAGAGGACCTCAAGATTTCGAACTTTTAAGTTAACGTGGTAAAATTGGAGTATTCTGGCCTTATATTAAGGGTAAGATGACTATAACCTGGGATGTAAAGAGATCTCTTAAAGTATTTTCTTGTGAAAACTCTAGTATCTAACCAACACTTCCCTTCTCAGCATCATGTTGTCGGATGAAATAAGTAGGCTATTATTTTGTAGGAGAGATATAAAAGTGCATGCCCATTTTCCAAAAAGGAACAGAGTTCTTAAGATATGATGTTTATTTTTAAATGTCTCCGTGAGTTTCCATTCCCCCCTCAGTTCTTCTTTTAGTACGTGATCTTGTTAGTAAAGTATTTCCACCTACACTCTGGATCTAGCTAACCTCTTCGCATGTAGCATCACTTGAATATGGACCTGATTTGAGCCTCTCCACTTCAAAATCCCACACACTTAGTGTAATTAGGTGCCAAACTGGAAACTTAAAAATGTATAATATATATATGTTCACATAACCTAAAATAAAGCTTTTTAATTTTAAAAGCACTCACAGACATTTCCATTAACTTTATAAAACCTAGCAAACTATGAAAGTGGAGCAAAGCCCCAGTGCTCAACAGTGACAGTCCGCTCTATCCTGCGCATTATAGAAAATCGTATTCATAAATAACATGCAGTAGGACATGAGTCAGACAGGAAAAAGCATGCTAATAAGAAGCTGTATATTTTGCCCATCAAAAATTAAACCCCAAAGTATTTTCTAATAATAGTTCCAGGCTTCTTCCCCAGATGACTCAGTGATGGAAAGAAAGGTGCAGTGGAGAATAAAACACGCACATAGCTGCTCATCCAAGCACAACCTTCAACACAAATGCATTCATTCCACTCTTGGGGCTCTGTGCATATTGTATTTAAATTGTGTACTGGGCATACAATGAACATTCATGTGACTTTTTATAACTCACCCACACATGCATACTGGAGAGTAAAAATAAGAGTACTTAACATGGAATAGCATTGGGTTAATGTGCGTTCGGCTGAACTAATAAACATGTGAGGCAGAAGAGAGAATAAAGATGTGAAAGTAGGATAGGATTTTACCGACATGCACAAACACACACATAGTTACGAAATAAGTAGCGCACAGTGCTTTTCCTGAAGAGGCTAAAGAGCAGGGATCCAGTGGCTGCTGTATTGTTTAATGTGGGTCAGCAGCAAACCCTGAGGGCAGCTGAAGAGGAGCAAAGGCAGGACAGGAAAGATTGATGGATGGACTGAGGGAAGTAGAAAGGACAGGAGGGGTTTTTGTGCTGTCAAGTAATGGACACAGAGAAAATGTGTGTCTTAGGGAGAATGCATGGGGATAAAACAGAGTAAAAGGATCATGCAGAGAGATGCTTTATGGCTTCACAACAGGGCTTTAGATTCCCTCTGAGACTCATTACAGCTCTATAATGGAAATCCTGTTGTGATATCAAAGATCATTTAAATCTTTCTGATAATATTTCCTTTTTATTTTCTGGCTAATGTGCTGAGAACTTAAAATGCACATTAAAATGTCTCTAAAAGAGTTGATATATAAAACCAGCACATGAGTGAGAAAAACTCACGGTGTTCTGTTGCGGTCTCGGCGGGTCATCTCCAGGGCTCTTTTTACCTAAACAGGCAACTCTCCAGGCCTCCTGAACCTCAGAGTTGAACACAGTGAAAACCAGCATCACTGAAAGGCCCTGAAACAGAGAAAGAGATTAGGAGACGTAAAGTTAAACAACAATAAAACCTGAGATAAAAGTTTTCTAAGATCAGAATTCATGAGGTGCACTTTGAATTTACCTGCAGTAGGCAGAGAACATCGAATATGTAGTAGAAGGCGAGGATGCTGTTATTTACAGCCATCAGACCACAAAGCCAGGTGGAAGTGGCGACCAGCAAGAGCAGAAAGGCATTTCGGATAGTAGCACTAAAACAGAAAAAAAGAAAAGAATAAATACAGGAATGTATGCAGCCTTAAAAAAATATCCACATTCCTAAACATTTAAATAAAACAGGGGTGTTGTTGGTGATAATGAATGTAAAAAGACAAACCATTCTCATACAAAGTCTGGTTCTATTTCTGTCAAAGTTTTCTTTCTATGAACAGGTTTAGTTCCTCTCCATAGTCGAAACCTGTTTATTTTAGATGAGTGATTACTTCAAAATCAAAACTTACACATAAAACCTATGACATTCATTTTCAAACACCAGATTTAGAGAAAATAGAATTACTTTTGTAATGTCAAATAAAAAGAGTAGAAAAGACTGCTTACATGACAGAAAGTTTCTTAGTCTCCTTCTGAGATGGGTTACAGGACATCTTGGCTACAATCGTGAAAATCCCTCCGTTCATCTGGATGAGAGGAGATCAATAATGACGGTAAAGCAACAAACCCAATGTATTTTAGCAAATGCAATTCTGCTTCTAGAAACGTCTGGGTAAATAGATGACACAAAATCAATATAGATGAAATGGTTGCCCTTGGCAACCATTTTGGCTTCATATAAATTTAGCCACACCTAATCAATAAAACCAAGTGAGTGACATAAAATTAAAGTTCTTATAACAGAGTTAAAAGATCCATTTAAAGGTAGTTAAAATTAAAGTTATTGAAGTGAATTATCAAATTGAAAGATCTTAAAACAACATGGAGAGCAATTTAATCAATGCTCAGACAAAGTTAAAGTGGACTCCCTTCCTAAAATCAGTGGACATGGTTAACAGAAACTAACCATGTTTTGACCTTTTTTTACCTTGGAAGGGAAGCTAATGTTTGAGTTTGTTATTTTTAAGAGGAAGCCAAAAATATAAAATTAAAGTTAGAACTTCACTGTGTACCAAACAATGACGCTTTGCCAATATTTTATGTAGGTTTGAGTGCTTCTGTAATAAGGTGCAGTACATCAGATGTTCAGGGAGACAATTACCAGTAAGACAATAGCAACAGGACCAGCAAAGCTCCAGATGAGTTTGTCATACATGGAGATCCAACAGAAATCTGGGTTTCCATAACCTTCAGGATCCAATCCGACAGCCAGGCCTGCAAAAAAAAAAAAAAAAGACAGATAGACACTCCAGCCACCTATGTTTTGTCTTCTGTTGCCGCAAACATCTAGATGAAGCACTGAGACATGCGATGCCTTACAGATATATTGATTGCACAAACTTCAGCATAAACACAATGGTCCAAGAATTTCAGCATTTTTACAAAAAAAAAAGAATATGTCTGGCAGTCCAGCATCATATTAAAGTAAAAGCATTAATCAAAGAATTTGCTACAAATCTCAAGGTAACTCAGGAGTGGCTGCAATGGTCTGCCACTCAGGTAGGAGACTTAATTTGGTTAAAAGGTAAAAGGAAAAAGCATTGGGAACTCACATATACAGTTTGCTACAAGACATAAAGGTCGCATAGGCCAGAGCCATACACTGAAAGTCACCAAAAACAAAAGACATGATTGATTCCCTGACTGTGCATCAAAAGAACTGGAGCCACAGACAGGGAGCAAACAAAAATGGCAGTAGCCTGTAGCAACAGAGAGATATTGTGTTTGACGAAAGTATGGAAATGTCTACTGGGAGATCAGGGATTCCAGCCATGGTACTGCATACAGTATGTGCCATTTAGATGTCAAAAACAGATGTAAAGTTTAAAGCACAACAGGAGTTCCTCTACATTCGGCAGAAGATTCCTGCAGATCAGAGCACAGATCTCTACTTTTCAATATAAAAGGTGACTGACCTCCATCTTACACAACGAAGCTAACAATACACACCCTGAACACACCATCCCTATGGTTAAACATGCATGGTGGTATAATGCTGTGGAGAGGGAAGCTAATAGAAAGATCTATATGGCTAAATATAAGAGAATGGTGGAAGAAAACCTGTTAGAGGCTAAAAAAAGCAAAAATGGTTCATCTTCCCCTTTGGATGAATAAAACAGTAGAAATGTGCTTCAGTAGACGTGTAGCTATAACTGCTGGTTCTGGGGACTGATTACAAATGAAGGCCACATTTATACGATTCTTTCTAAAAGGAAATTTAAAGACAACAATTTTTTTGTTTCAAATTCACACAACCTTGTGTTGGTCCACCAATATCACACAAAGCTCAAAATAAATGCATTCACACATTTGGAAAAACATCTATCAAAATTTTGCAAGGCGCTGCAGTACAGCGAAGTTCAAACCAATGTTAATACTTTTTTGGAACAAAAAAATCCTCCGTTTAAGGATATTCAGCTCAAATCTGGACAGTTAATTAAATTACCGTGAACTAAATCATAGATGGAGCTAGTAAAAAAAAAAAAAAAAAAACAAAAAAACTAAGGGCGTTAAGAAGTGTAACAGTGATGTACCACGATTAAAAAAAAGGAAGAAAAATATTTTTTCTTCAACACAACTTGCTGAGATTATTATTATTATAATCATTTTTTTTTACATTGTCATTGTGTGTTAGACGTAGCTGCTTTAAAAAGTTTTTTCTCATCTGCGATACTTTCGATTCAATCGTAGCCTTACTTCGTAGATCAATGTCATGACTCTGACATCGATGAATGTGTATATTTCAAATTGAATTGCTACTTACTATAAGAGACAGGAAAAGCCTAAATGGAGGCAGACAGACGCACATACCTTTTGTGCCTGAAGCAAAAAATGGTGTATTGTGTGTGGTTGGGTGTGTGTAAGCTAGAGGGAGACTGATCCATTCTCAAGGAAGACGCTTGCAGGCCTGACAGAGACTGAGACGGCAGCCGATAGAGAAGAGCAGACAGCAGGTTATAGCTCTGGATGTGTGTGTGTGGGAAGAAGAGAGAACGTAAAGCTGGCAGGTATTACATGTCTCATGACAGTAATTGCTTGCTTGTGAATCTTGGCTTTACTATCTTCATATTAAAATGCCACTGAAACTTTTTTAATACAAGTGTCAATAGCAAAGCTTATCTGCACAGCCATGCCTCTGAACCAAGGTGATGGATGTGACTGTGCAGATCCTGTGTTAGGCAGTGTTTTTCCATTGAAGCATAGTTAAGGCGAGGATTGACTGCGTTTCTACGGAGATGTGTTACCGTTTTACCTGTGATGATGGCAGGCACGCCCCAACCAATGGCATAATAGAACCTCATAGCTCCGTAGTTGATGTTGCGCTGCTCAGTCTGCATTCGGTAGATATGAAGACCCTCGACGAACATCCAAGCAAACGTAGACATGAAGAAGTAATGCAGTAGGATGGCGACGACGGTGCACAAGAACTGGAAGGAACGGAGAGAGAGAATTGAAAAACACTGGGAAAGAAAGAAGAATTGAATATGGTGGGATGAACATGGATTTACAAAAAGAAGCAAAGAAATAAAAGCAAAGGGGAAATCAAATAAAAGGAGAGCCAGAGAGCTGTTTACTGTTAAGTGGTGCAAATGTTTTTGTGAGCTGCAATTGCCTGAAGCACAACTTAGAATACAAATCAAACAAGCCAATAAAAACTTCACAATAAACCCTTAAAGTGAAGAAATGTTTCCTGGGGAAGTTCTGCTGAATTTACATATAAATAATGCAGAAAACAAGCATTTAAACTGTTACAAATTACTGTCACACTGCATGGAAAAATGTTGGAACTCGTTAATTTAAACAGTTTTTTCTCTCTGTCTTGTTTGTTGGGACAGACACAACTGTCCAGCTCAAACATGAGTTGCTAAGAATCACAGCACCCACAAAGGCATTAATCCTCTGATTGGACCGTGCTGCTAAAACCTGGAAGACAACCAAAACAATTTAACAGCGCTTAATTTAGGGAGAATGTATAGAAATAAGAGAAATACAAATAAAGAGCAATCTGGTGTGACTTTTGATTTGAAGCATTGCATTCATTCTTAAAAATGTAATTACTGCAACTTCAAATCTTAAGCAGTAAATCCTGCTTTGGATTAACATCTGCTTTGACTTCCTCCTCCTGCCAAAACCCTGAAGGCTGACTAAATGCTCTGTTTAATAAATGGGTCTCATCGGAGCCATTTCAACATTTTACCAATTAGTGTTTCCTGAGATTAGATACAGTTTGAAACAATGACTGTTTCCAGTTTTTTCATCATATCATCCCAGTGGTTGAAATTTTCCATTTGGTGTATAAAGCACATTTCCACATAGTGCCCCTTCCCTGCCTGTAAGCTGGCTAAAAGAGAGTTCTTATACTTAAGAACTTACTTATACTTATACTCATTTACAAAAAAAGAAAAAAGATTGATTTGACTTGTTAGAATGTTTTCCAATTTGCAGAAAACAGGGAGAGTCATGGAAGAAAAGCTAAACAAGTAGTGATGCTGTCACGCTAGGAGCACTATGTATACAAGGTGGTCTATTACAAGATGGCTACCTCAACAGATAGCCTGAACAACCAGTTAATATCAATTATTATAAATATTAAAATGAGAAAAGGCTCAAATGGATAATTCTGGGCAAAGTGCTTTTATGAAGAAATACCACATTTAGCAAAATCTCTAGATTTTTGCAAACTTGTATTAGTTAACAAAAACAAACAAACAATAAAATCTGAGAAATATTAACATTACTGTCATTTCTGTGTTCTGATCCAGTTCCAGGTATTGGACAGAAATACCAACTACTGCATTTTAGAGGAGTATTTTGCTACCTGCTAATTTTGAAATGTCTGCACCTAATTTTGTGCTCTCTGCCAAAACAAAAACAATTATAGGCAGCAAACACTATTTTGTTGGACAAAGTAAGGTTTTTATAACACTCTTTGAATTTTCACAGTCAAAGGGAGAGTTTTTTACTCTATTTGCTGTTTTTTTTCTGCAATGTCTTTGGGCTTGATAGTTTTTTTAAACATAGTTTTAGTTGCATTTTATAATGCCTATATGTTCAGCCAAATTGCAAACAAGTGACTAACTCCTGTGCAGACAAAACAACAAATAAGGAAACAGCTTATGGTACACGGCACATAGCTAGAGGACCCACCCCGCACCTTGACTAAAGGAAGAAGAGAAGCACCGGGCTCAGCACCAGAGGGTAGGATGCACTGCAGGATGTACTAAAAGGAATCCAGCAGGAACAGACCCTCAGGGTGCCGGCAGGGTCCAAGCCTCTGCCCTCAGTGATACCCACCAGGTCAGACGCTCTGGAGGTTCATGGCTGCCCTGTAATCGCTCAGACCTTCCAGCCTCTGCCTTAGACCAAGCACAGCTAGGAGTTTACACACAGGGTTTTACATATTTTAGTATTTTTATGATATTTATTTTATGGTATTTAAAACATTTTTGAACTATGTTTAAAGTAAATACATTTCCTTGGTTCTCAGTTTTGCCTGCTTCACATTCAAAGTGCTTCCACACCCTCTGGGTCACGTAAAACTGATGTAATAGTGTAATATTTTGCTTCATCTCATAGCTTTCAAGCAGGGATATTGCAACGATCCTAATGAATTATCCTACTGGGGCATAGCATCAAAGAATGATCAATATTGAACTTTTTTTTTCATTTTGTGGATATTATCTATTAAATTATTTAACCAAGGAAGAATCTGAAAGTTATTTTCTGTAAAATTCAGCACCGATTAGAAACCATATCAAATCATGGATCTAAAAATGTTGTGTTAGGCAGACATCCATGTAATGCAAAGTTTAACTTTAGTACAGTTAATTGAACATTTTACAAAACCGTATCAATAAAACATACTTTACTGTATGTATATAATACAGAAAATTGTTTTTTTAATAATTATACGTGCTTCACATGCAGAGATACTTTTCAATGACCTTGCTTTGTTAGCAGATGCCTTATGATTTAAGAAGAGAGTCTGTCGCCTTGAAAGTTTAAGCTTCAGAAAATGTCAGTTTTTACAAATTTAATGTAATACTCATTGTTTTTACAAAAAAAATGATTCTCATAAAATTTACTGTTTCAAAAAAATGACACAAATTTTACTTCAGTCATTGAAAATGACAGATTGGGGGGGGGGGGAACCTAACACCTTAGTTTATGCAGCAGTGGGAATGAGTGAAATAAATTAGCTTATTTTCTGCAGTCCCTCGGCTGACTTAGCTTTGTTCTTTTGTAGCTTCCAGATCAAAAAACATTTTGCAGCTGCAACTTAGAAAAGCCTCTTTAAGAGACATTTTCAAATCTGCTCATACATCCTACTTCTTCTCTTTTAAATTTAAACCTGTATAGAGTGTAAATTAACCTGACCCTTTTCTGGTTAATGAGGTGTTTTATAGTGCTACTTTAACTTTGATTGTCTATGCCTTCTTTTTTTATCTTATGTGTTCTAAATCTTAATGCTTCTATTTGTTTTAATCATTTATTCATTTTGTTCAACGCTTTGTTCAGTGTGTGATGTTTTAAAAATGCTTTCTAAATAAGGTTGGCTTGGCTGTTATTGTGACGTCCTACATCTTTGTCCATTTTATGGCTTCTGTAAACAGGAGCTAGAGGCTGCCATCTAGCACCGAGCACAGATTAGTAATGTAGGAAAGTTTTAATGACTCTGTTGCGATCTGGGAAGTTGTTCTTACATTAACATGTCAGTAATGGCGATGAAGCTTCCAGCCTTGTTTACGTGCATAATAGTAGCATCTGGGAAGATGCCGACAGCAGAAACAGCTCATCAGTCTTGAGAGTAAAAGTTGATGGTAATGCACCTAGTGTTGCTCAGTTTTAAAGAACATACTACCTACTAGTGGTTTGGCAGGAGACTCACAGAGTTTTTAAGCATTTCTTGTTTGTGAACAACGATTAAAAAAAAATCCTAAAAAAGGAACAGAAACCTAAAAAAGCACTCCTGTTATTGATGGATCTCACTCTGTCCTATGTTGAGGTGCATAAAAAAGAGGTTTCAGTTAACTAATCTATCTTTAGGATCATTTAAAATATACTAGCTTCTGATTAACTGCTTTAAATCTAAGAAAACAAACTGTAAATGAGACTTTAGGATCCATTAGATGTTACATTTACATTGGATTAAACCATGTTTCTAAACCTTTCTGGCCTCCTATAGCTGAGCCTTATACGTTTCTGAGTTAAAGAAAACAGGATGGTAAATCCTATATTTTAAAGCCAGAGAAGCCAAGTGCAAATTCCCACTGACAGACAAGGATGACGTAAAAAGAAAGAAAAAAAAAAATAGAGAGCAACCTTGGATGCAATACAGCCAGACGATGAATTTCACACTCCCACACACAAACGAAATTCCCCCCCAAAAAAACACAGAAATATGCACAAACTCATAAAAATGACTACACAGGACAGCTGCGAGCATTGACATGGTTTCCAGAGCGTGATGTTCATGAGTTAGAGAACATATTTTTCAGCTAGAAGGTACCACTCGCTCTGTAAGAGGCTTACAGTCCACAGAGTGGTGGGATACAGCTTAATTAATTGGATTTCACGCTGAGCGAGCACATATTTGAACTTCCCCTTTCTGCAAGAATCACTGCTCTACGAACACACTCTAACACAAGAACACGTGTTACGTAACAGACGGTTAGGATAAGCAAAAAAAATAATAAAGATAAAACAAAAAGAGGAAAATAATATAGGAAGACAGTGAGCACAGGCACAGAAACAAAAATGACTCAATTCATAACAAATTTGGTTAAGAATGCTCTCGAAACATTAAGTAAGCCTGGAAAAGGTCAGCAATAATCGATTTAGATAAAACAGAAATTAAAGCTTTCTGTGTTTAAAAGAATATATTATCAGTATACAACGTATTCTAATAATCATATATTATTAGTATATAAGTCTTAATGTTTTAGATATGACAGTGGTGGAACAAAAACAAGTTGTTGCACGTCATTGGAAAATAATGTTAAAAACAAAACCAAAGTGATCATAAATAAGCACGACTCAGGAACAAAACAACACACCACCCATCTATATCTACCTGTTGTTCGGTTTGATTGACCCCGAGCAAGTACACCAGCTCGGATAAAAACATGGCCGCTGCTATGTTTGAGTGGATGCTCCTGGTGTTGGACTTCAGGCCACGGAGGCAAGACAGCACCAGGACAGTGAGGAGAAGGGCCAGCATGGAGACGCACAAGGAGGAGTAAGTCACCAGAGCAAGAGTCTCCAGATCCCCCTCTAACTGCTGCTCACACACAGTGGAAAAGAAGCAAATATAAAGGAGTGAAATAGAAGAAAAAACAAAACAAAAAATACACCCCATAAACATCCGCTCATCTTCCTTACAGTTATATCAATCCGTCTCTGTATTATAAATTGCGTTTTTTTGTCATTTAAACACCAGCGAAGCCAGAGCGACAGATTTCTACAGACATGACATAAAATTTTGTGACCTGAAAACACAGTCCTCAGGATTGTTTTCGTATTTCTGTTCATTGTTTTTTTTTCTATTTTATTCTGAAATGCTGTTAGTTTATTACTATACAGACCAGAATTTACACCTTAAAAAAATCCAGATGAAAAGTTCTTTTAAGACAAAACATACTGTAATGTGATGGAAAGTTTTCTGTTCTTTGCAGTCATTTTTACTTCAACTAAGGCAAGGGTAACCTGAAGTGTTTTAGCTGTTCTGTATTCTTGTGAGACCTCCAGTATGAGCTGTCTATATAATGTTGGAGTCATTTTGGAAGGTTTACTACTTTTCTGTGCACTTCCTCAGAGTATCATACTCTAACATCATATCCAGAAATAACCCAATAAGATGTTAAGATGTTAGAACTTATCGTAAAAATCAGCATTAAAACATGATTAGATTTGAATATGTGAAGGTTTCTCACCTCTCTATGGGAGCTGTCCATCAGCACCCCGAAGGTGCCCAGTCTCTGGCACTGACAGCGGACATGAGATGTGTTTCTGTAAACCACTATACAGTCCCTCACTGTCCAGCAGCCTCCGCTCTCATGTCTGCAAAAAGACGGGTTCAAGTTTACAGCAGGCCTCCTCTAAAAACATGGATAATATTTTGTTAAAATACTAGCTGAATATTTTTAGAATGTATTTAAGGAAACTCTGGAGGCCTTTCTTTTTGTCTGCACTGATGTGTCAGTACAACATCCCACAAACACATCCAGCAGCACCAGAAAGCTCAGCTTTCTACCCTTTCAATGAAAATCAGGTATTCTCTAATATACTGTTTATGGGACTGAGCTATCATTATCTTAAATATACATGAAAGTCTTCTCTGCTATGACGGCTCTATAGAGATTAAAGTGTGCTGGGTTCTTAACACAGTCTGAAAAACCATGCTAATGTATTTCCTAAATCACAGTCAGGCACATGGTGGAGCAATTGGTATCACTGCTGCCTTGCATTAAGATCCTGGCCTGGGGGTGTTTTAGCATGGTGTTCCCATTAATACATGGGTTTTCTCAGGGTACTCCAGATTCCTTCCATAATTGGAATTGCAAATGTCACTATTTGGTCTGTTAGATGCTTTAAGCAAGTGTTTTTCAACCATGGTCCTCAAGGCACATTGTTGAGTGTTGAACTGTAGCCATAAATTTATAGTTATGTTTGCCTTAATGGTCAAACACTAAAAATAAAAGGACAGACTTTGAGGTTTGATTGGTCAAAGTGAGAGTTTGTTAGGCAGAATATTCTCTACATGGTACCTGCTACAATCCAGAATGAAGTATCATTGCTTAAATTATAAAAAAATAAGATTAAGAAGTTAAGAATTAAAAAATTAAAAAAATGATTTCCTTTAAAAAGCTTCTTGCCTTCAGTATCAATTGTTCCTATGATTTGGTGGTTACTTTATTGTAACAGTTTCTAACCTTTATTTCTGTTACTTTTCTTATCATATAATATTCATTAGAAAAACAAAAAAGAAAAGTAGTGATGTGATACAACTAGAGAGAAGAAAATGAGACAATATACATAAACACAAACGTGTAAGTAGTGGTTGAGTAGCAAAGATTGATCATGACATTGTTGAGAAAATGAGTGAAGAATGAAGCATGAGCATAGTTATATTTAAATAGTTGTGTAACAAATGGACCATATTACATTATAATTGTTTTTTTAGGTGTCCTTAGTATGGAACTCCCCTCCAAAATTTCTAACAGAGAATGATAAAGTGCTAAATACAAATACAATAACAAAGACAGTACTATAAGCTCGCCAGTTCATTAACATGTATATTAAACCCAGTCCTAATATGGAAGTCATTCAGGCATGTTTAGATCAGCACTCACGGGCTGCTGTGGTTCCACTGCACACACAGGGGTTTGCTGCGATTGGCCGTCTCCAGCAGTTTGAACTCCAGGAGTATGGGCTGGTCCAAGTGACCACCAACAAACGTCTGGTTATTGTAGACAGAGATGGTCACCACCGGAGAGTTCATAACCGGGTGTCTGGGAAGCCTGGGGGGAGGGAGGAATTTTCAACTAGTCTATTAAATTGACAAATGGAATATTTATTTTATGTGGTGAACAAGAAAGGCAGCAGGATTTGCATTTAAGATTAGATACGAATAGCTTTTCATTGATGCAAACTAGACGGCTTGATGCAGTGTAATTAAGCCCAGAGGAGAGGTGAGAGACGGCAGACGGGGAGAGAAAAGATGGGATGAGAAGATTGGAAAAAAGAACAGATGTCAAGTACAGCAAAAGTGTAATTAGTGCTAAAGCAGTTTCTCCAGCAACGTTGATTCATACTGTATGTCCATTGTTTGACATTCTCATCATTTATTATGAAAACATTCAAAAAGTTTACCCTTGTTTTTCATTTTTTGTGTCCTACCCTTCTTTTTTTTTTAAATCTGAAATTTGCTTTAATTATATTGAGTCATGTAATCAAAGGAGAGCAGTTTAACAAAGATTACCTGTAAATAAAACACATGACAAAATGTTTAAAACTGAAAAACAACAAAATCAAATCCCAAAATGAGATGCTTATTTACTAATAATTCTCTTTTAATTTCCCACTCAGCAAACGATCAAAATGTCATCAATTTTTATTGTTTTTGAAGTGATTGATCCTACCTCACTCCTCTCCGGTCTGCATGGTACTTTGGAGGCAGGGCAGCCCCAAGGCTCCGATAGATCAGCAAAATGACGATGGTAATTGGTGGGTCAGTCAATGAAACACTGCGTCTAGCCGCAGTATATTCCTTCGTTTGATTGGCCGAAATGCTAGCAGGGGCTGAGGCGGCACTCTGAGGGGACGAGGCTGGAAAACAGTAGCCAGAGTCAGAATGTTGTCCTGCCTTTCGATCTCTGATCTGATGGTCTGATTTGTGATTCTTTACTTACGTTCTTTCTCGAAACGCTCTTTCTCCTTCCTGCTGTGTTGCTGTCGTTGCGGCACCAGGGCAGCAGGTGGCAGTATGACGTGTGTGTAAGGGTCCCATAAAGCTTGACCACGGAACAAGGTGTTGTGATAACGCGGGAAGCGCCGTCGCACATGGGTGTGGTTCTCAACACGGTCCAGGTTCATAACTGATGGACAAACAGTTGACACTGAATATTTGTGACAGTTTTTGTTTCATGTAGGAGTCATGTAACAGGTCATGTCTCTGAGTGAAGTAACAGGTACTTGTGCCTCAAACCCTATAAACATGTTTTTAATTGTTTGCATGATGGATTTACTTGCTCTCTTGTCAATGGCAGCTCTAAAGAGAGACTGATCGTTTAAAATCTGTTACAGTTTAAGTTAACAGAAAGTATTAGCTTTAGGCTATTTAATCTAACATTACTAAATTATAATACTAAAAAAATATTACTCTACAGTGTTCCTCTATAACAACTCATCTGGATGCATCACTTTATTTGTTATTTGTCCCTCTGATCAGTTTTTACAAGTCAAGGAAGTAGTTGAAATAGGTCTACAGCTTTTGGTCTTTAGCTGCTTCATTTAGTTTTTTTTCCCTCTGCTGTCTATTCCTCTGATGCTTTTATTTTTTTACTCTCAAGCCTAAATAAAACAATTGAGACTTTTTAGCATCAGAAAAGCTTTTGCTTCTCCATCAAAAAGTCATAGTTTTATGTCGGTCTGCATTCTTGCAACGTCCTGCATTTGTATCCTCAGTATATCTCGGGCTATCAAGGACACATTGCTTGTAAAAATATAGGGTTATTGGCTATCTGTCAAAAAGAAAATGACCCGTGCAGCTCTGAACAGATCTGACTAATGGAGTATTTCACTCAACTAAAAAGTTATCATATTTTTAGGGAAATGTTAAAAAATAATAAATAAAAAAGCTTCGAATATCCATCAGCTGGCAAACAGGAGGAATTAAATAAAAGCAAACAAAAGAGAAGCTATATTCAGTTCAGATAAATTAACCAAACTGTTCTTAAAAGTGCATATTTCAACATTTCTGTAGGTGTTTTTCTGCTAGAAAGGTTTCTGTGTCTAATTCTAATGGAGAGGGGATTTAATTTCCATTATTATGCAATATATATTACATTGGTTGGCCTCTAACAACAAAAAAATAGAAACTCAGTAGATGAAATAATGTATGAAGAGACAGATTTCTTTCTGTCTTTATCTTTTCCCCATGGTATCTATGCTCTCTTATTTGCCAGAGGGCAGAAAATGTCTGCATATTTACGAGTAGAGAAGAGGAAATCTATTATCAGACATGTCTACTGGTCCCTGTCCCATCTATCACCAGTCATGCTATTTCTATGCCCAGCTGCTGAATATCTGTTTCAGGCTTTACTTTAAAGTATGATGAATTCCTTTTAGATGTGCTTTAACCTGAAACAAACATTTAAATAGAGAATAACAAATCTGATTAAAAACAATAGAAAACCAGCAAAGACAGACAGGATTTCACAAACATCACTATGTTTGTTTGAAAAATTGCTTTGGAAGATGATTAGGTTGGAATCATTGAACCAAATAAGGTGTGTTTTATGTAGATGAGATTTAAAAAAATTCAATGTGTTTGTGTGTGGCTGCTACAAGGAAACAGCGCTGACAACTATGTGGTATAGATTAGTGTTTTTATTCTTAATGTACATAATTAAATCTCTGCATTTGTCCTATGAATCTATATTTGCACTTTGATCTGACAATTGCTTTTCGGTTTTAAGCGATAATAGATCCAATTAGTGTGTGTCTGTAACATGTTTGCATTCATGTCTCGTGTTCCCCAGCATGCGTGTGTGTTTGGCATCTGTTATTCTGAATGGTGCGTTGGCCAGAGCTTTAGCGCCTCAGGGCTTTTGTGCATGTGCTCGTAGATTTAGCTGCTATGTTTGTGTGGGAGTGTGAAATTCAGTCGTTTTGTGTGGCTGCCAAACACTCCGGCTGTGCCATCGTCATTTGCATTAGCGCTCTTCATCTCCCGCTTCACATTGAGTCATTTTGGGTGATTTCACAGCAGAGATTTGAGGAATTATAAGAAAACCAAATCAAATTCTCTGTTAAGATTGAGATTTCACAACTGACTTATTCATTTTTATTGCTTTTAAGGATGGCGTGTGTCTCTGCCAGTAAGACTGAACGTCTTATTCTTACCTATGTTGGGTGAGACCAAGGCCACGGGGTTGAGGTAGGTAAGTTTCATGTTCTGGGCCAGGTTCTTGGAGTACTGTTCCAGCAGCTCCGTCAATTCAGCCGGACCACCACCAAGAAGGTGATTCTGAGCGAGGGCCCGCCAAAGCCCGGAGGAACCAGGACCCAACAGCACGCTGCAACCTCGCAGGATGTTCTGGAATCAGCAGAGGGATTAACAATATAATAATGCAGAAACAGGAAGAGGGTCCATTCGAATGCGAAATGGGGTTTAAATTTGTCCTGTTAGATCCTGTTACAGGAACATGAAAAGCAAACAAGACGGGTGGGCAACAAATAGCTTGAACCAAACCCCACCTCCACTCCCCTCACACCGAGTTACAGCTCAAACCATCCAGTGCTGTTAGATCTCTGAACCTAACGAGTATTATTCCAATTAGAGCTCCTATTAGATCTATTTGGTTGGACAAGCAGGATTCTGTTTCCTGTTGACCACGCCACGTTAACTAACGGCTTACTGCACTACTCCCTTCCCCTTTACTATCCTCAGCTCAGAGTTTCAGATGAATCATGTTGCTTCGCTCAGACTTTGCACATCTGCTGATATCTTCTTAGATCAGCCTTAGGTTTATCTTTCTTATCCTGATTATACTATATATTAACAACAGTTACGTTTTATTGCTTTTCACATACAGTCATTCTATTTCATCGCATGCGTGCTTAATACATTACAGGCAAATGCTGAATATTCTGAAAGCTTCTGGAAAAGAAAACAAGATAGACCAGTCATTTTATATCTATGAATTCTAGAAGCAGGAACTTTATTACCTAAACAAGGTTTTAAGTAATTCATAATGTGATATGAAACATAGCCTGAATTCCCTGCATTTAGACCTGATGAGCTGGACAAACAGATTCTCCCATCCGACTCTTCTAAACTCTTCTAAATTGGCCTCATGCTGCCTCTCTGAAAAACGATCTCCTTAATCAACTTATAGGTTTTGCTGGATGCCCACCTCTTGTTTAGGATGCACCTGACAATACTCTTTATATTTTCTGATGCCGGATTAAAAACATGATCTGTGAGATCCCACAATCCTGAAATATTGTTTAATAACTGAACCCTGCTCTACCACCTACAGCTTTTTTCCTGGCCTGCCTGCTGTGTTCCTTGCCCTTCATGATGCTGTTTTAGTAATTTTTTTTTTAACAAACCTCTGGGGATCTTTATAGAAGAGCTGGATTTACACTGAGATGAAATTGCATATAGATGGACTATCTTTATTAACTCTGTGAGTCAAAGCATTAAAGATGTCCTCATTTAACACCTTAAAGCTTTTTCTGACAGATTAGAAAAACTAGCAAACTTTTCAGCTTGTTCTGGCTTCAAATGGAAAAAAAACTAAAATCAAAAAGATAAATTAAAAGATTCCTTTTTGAGTTTAATCTAACATTGGTTTGTTTTGCTGTTTCATGCAGTCTATGGGTTACAAAAGATGTTAAGAAAATGTTAACTATACAGCCATAAAAAAAAAAAATTTAGAGCCGGTTTCACCACCGTCTGTGATGCCTGTCATGTCTTTTCATGTTGACCCTGGATAGAAGCCTGTTAGAGGCGTCAGAGGCAGAGGCCACAGCCTTGAAGACTGCTCTGAAAGAGTAATATTTGAGATTTTTTGCGGCGAGGTTCCACTAAAGCTAATAAACTACTGCAATGTCATATGAGGCTCAAGGGAGAAAGAAAAAATACATAAGGCAACCTCTAGACAAACAAGGGAAATTACAGACAGTGCAGTCTGAGAGAAAGGTGGTGAACTGTTCAGGGAATTAAACAGGGAACAAACAAAAATAAAGAGATCCAAGAAGAGAATGTCAGAAGGCAGTTCGGATGAAATGGAAAATCCAAACCAGAAAAGGCAATGTTTCAGAGCTTGGATAAAATAAATTACGACTGAAAATGATCCACTTTTTGCTAAATCATTTAGTATTGCTTAGGTCTAGTTTTTTAAGGAAAGATATTTCCTTCCCAACTTTATGATTGTAGTTTTCAGAACGTGATAAACAAGATTATTTATTTTTCTACTCACAGTACATTTTAAATACTCCAATTCTTTAAGTTATCAATGATTATAGATATATTACCTGTTATAATTTGATATTTCGTCCATCATTTCAATACATTTGTCTTGTTTTCATATATTTGTGATTTAAAACGGCTGTGTGGAGCCAGCATGCTTCACCCATTTATTGTTTTGACCAAAATCTTTAATAATATTTACCTCTGCTTTGACCCTGACGCATACATCACACACAAACACACAGAGACAATGACAGATCTATATCCATCCCTGAAAAAGACATTATATTGACCTAATTATGGTTCCTGGAGACTTGGAGCCTCTCTGGATAATACACAATTGCTCAGATCAATGTCTAAGTATTGCTTTTCTTTTCCTGTGTTTCTCTACTGTGCAGCGTTTCCATAACAAATATGACCCCATCGTCCAGCTGCATTAGCGGCTTTGTGAAAGTGCCACTTGCATGTTTCAAAAAGCTGATACAGCTCTTGCAGCTAATTTGATATTGGACTGATAACTCATGTCATTGCTGTTAGTCTGCAGACAAAAAAAACATAGTTGATTACTTTCTGCCATTCGTTAAAACCTCTAAAGAAGCTGATGTGGGGGTACAGATCTTAAAGCAGCAATAGAAAAAGCAGAAATTATGATTATAGGTAATTCTTAAGCTGTACTGTAAATTAAAAAAGACTTGTTTTTTTTTGTTTTTTTAACTACAAAAATATAGATATGAACTGACTTCCTGGAAGCAACCACATCACTCAGTTTTCCTGTTAATGTTCATTACATGGATAGCAGGGCTGCTTGCCTTCAGTCAAAAGTACCTCTGTAACTATGTCCAAATGGAAGAAAGAAACAAATGTATTTTGTTTTACCAACTCTTTAACGAATTATCTGAAGCTTAGCAGACCTATATGCAGAGGGGCCTATTAGCAGATTTTCCAAATAAGGGGTCCTAATCTGGGGGTTGGACTTTTAAGTTGACCCCAGGATTGTGGAAGAGTCAGAGCAGATTTTTTGAACAGCAGTGCAACAAGGGAAGAGAGCAGAAAAAGACTGGTTTTTAAAACATCCCAAACGAAGATCATCATAAAATACTGTTATGATGTCTTTACTGAAACAGATAAACAATTCAGTATTTTTATTGATTTCAATATAAACTTTTATTTTTTGTTATTGTGAATGATAGTGAATGGTCAATTTAAACTGAATCCACTATCCTGTTCGGATCTGAGAAGATTTACGTTCAAAGGGATTGTAATGGCTAGCCTATACACACAGATTCAGTTTGTTAATTTATATAAATATATATTAATAGTTATATCTATATATCCATCCATCTTCTCCAGCTTATTCCATTAGGGTTGCAGTGTACAACCTGAATAGGACACCAGTCTTTTGTAGGGCAACACAGAGACACACAAAGACGTACACACACCTAAGGACAGCATTCATCTCTCTCTCTCTCTCTCTCTCTCTATCTCTATGTCTCTCTCTCTCTCTCTCTCTCCATCTCTCCATCCATCCATCCATAGAACAAAGCTCTTTAGTTGTGTTGCTTCTTCAACATCTCACTATATCTTTCTTTACAGAGTTCCTGGTTATTCCCTATGTTGCTGCCACTACTGGATCACCTTTGTTTTTCATTACTCTTTCTGTCCAATAAAAGTTATTGTACTGATACGGTTTCTCCTGAGAGTACTTCCTGCATGCGAGTGAAAAGATTATGAAAACAACATGAAGAAAAAAAACAACCCAAAGTCATACAGCACTTGGTTGGAGAGACATCGCGGTGGACATTATTATGGAGCCACAGCTTACATGAACACACTGTAAGGAACCATTAGTAGGTCATATAGTCAAAGAACATCACTGGCTAATAAATGAAGCAATACTTCACAGAGAAACATGCAACCAACTACCCTTTATATCTCTGCCTCTGCAGATGGTCTCTCACACTGGCCTGGTTCTTTTGGAGGTTTCTTCCTGTTAAAAGGGAGTTTTTCCTCTCCACTGTTGCAACATGCATGCTCTGTGAGAGGGATTGCTGTTGGGTCAATAAGTCAATGCAATCAGCTGATTTTCCTTAGAAAGAAAACTTTGAACCAATGTGACTGTATGATTCTGATTAAAATGTATCTGTAA
>JAUZNJ010042949.1:0-33346 GCA_034780135.1 Jordanella pulchra | reverse complement strand
TATATATATATATAAAGAACCAAAAGGTTTGTTCATTTAATCTTAGTATAAGTCGAGCTGTTCTGTTGAGATTTCAAAGGTTTCTTATAGAACAGTAATAAAAAAAAGGAGCAAAGAGTACGGAGTGAATTTTGTTCCACTATTGCTGCAAAGAGTACGCTTTGTAAATTACAAAAAAAAAAACATTTTGTTAGTTTGATTTTTAAAAAAATAACAATCCAGAAATTAACCTTTAAAGAAAGTTTGATAAAAGAAATAGTTTTAAGAGTAACTTTGCTGTTTTTTTTTCACTTTTAATTTAATTTCCATATTTTATTCTTCAAATGTTTTACAAATTTACGATATTAAATCTTACTTCTTTATATTTTTAAATGTTCAGATCCATTTTTAAGAATTACATTGTTTTTAAATTGGGTTTTACAGATCACATTGTCTTCATTTGTGGGGTGGGCTTTTCTCTTCATGTAGAAGCAAGGACGTCTTTCAACTGGTCAACCTGGATGTTGGCAACAACATCTTTATGGGTTGCTTATGTGCACTTCAAGAGTAAGCGACTGAAGGCTTAAAGAGACTTTGTTCTGTAAAATGCAATTTGAAAAGAATTTGATTCATAAAACTCAAAATCAAAAAAAATGTTGAAAAGAACTATGGAACTTAATAATTTAATAAACTATGAAACTTTGAAAATATAAAATCTAGAAAAAAATTAGAAAAAGAAAAATTTACAAAATCTTTCCACCTTGGTATAGAAGGCATTTATTTGCACATTTCTGTAATCAATCTTTATTTGGCTAAATGATGATCCTTTATCCCCTTTACAAATTTCAAGTTTATAAGAGATATGTGAGGTTCTTTGTTGAAAAAAAATATAAAAAATACATTAAAAAAAAACCTGAAAAAACAGCTGAGATAATCTCCAATGTTTTTATTGATTAAAACGCTTTTCAAGGTTTATTTTCTGGCTTACATTTTTTTCTATTCTAATTTCAAATAAATGTGTTTTCTTTTATTTCCATTTACAAAAATGTGGTCTTTCTCTGCAACAATAATGGAACAAAATTCACTCCATAAAGTAGCGCAGAAAACAGGTCAGGGAGGAAGCTGACAGTTCAGTTATCTAAAACAATCTGGATGCACCGATGAGAGCAAGACCAAAATTAAAATTTATGGCCTGACATGCAAAACATTATGTGCAGTGAACATTTTAATAATCTGAGGTAACACCTTGAAACATGCACATAGTGTAGTGCTGTTGATGCGAAGCTGCATGCAAAACATACAGGGCAAAAGTCGAGAGAACCTATTAGAGGCTAGGACTGGGTTCAACGTTCAGGACAAGGGTCTTAAACAATCAGCTGGAGCTACAATGGAGTGGTTTAGATCAAACCGTAATTATCAGAATCAGAATCAGAAAGCCTTTATTGTCATCATATTCTACAACGGATACAATGAGATTTTTGGCAAATTATGGTAGAATTTAAAGTCCAGAACTAAACCAGTGAGTCCCTAGTAAATCCGTGGTTACAGATGAGCTTCATCTAATCTGAAAGCATTTGAGCAAAGAAGACCAGGAGTAATTATCTGTGGTTGAATGGCGGAGACAGACTCAGACAAACCTAAAAGACCTGAAATTGTAATGAAACCTAGTTTCTACTGACTGGAGGGAACTCATTACAGACTTACAAACCATACTTAAGTTTAGGGTTTAAAAAACACATACATTTATACATCCTTTGTTTTGAAATCATCATCTTCAACTCCTAACTAAAATCCCCATAAAATCCATTAGTTTTTGCTCATAATGTGATAAAACAGAAAAGTTCAGAGGGTGTGAATAATTTGGAAAGACACTGTATGAAGTGTATAAAAGGTTCAGCATCACCCAATGACTTTCATTCACTCCTCTGTCCAGTTTTAAGCTTCTGTTTTATTCATCTAATCACCTCCTTTGCTTCTTTCTCAGTATCTGTCACCTTGACTGTTATCTGTTCTTCAACATGCCACTTTCCATTTCTCCATCTTTCCTACTTCAGTTTAATCCAAAATGGCTTCTTTTAGTTTCACCCTTCACCTCCATCACTCACCGCCTTGTACTCCATCAGCTCCATCTGCAGCCGGGCTATCTCCGCCCGCAGGGCGTTGATCTGCTGGCTGGTCTTGTCTTGGTTCACCACCACCTTGTTCTTGATGTTTCGGGCGCGGTTGGCGTACTTCAGTGTGTTCAGCGTCTCCATAAAGTCACGGTCCGACGGGCTGACGCAGGCGATCATGACCGTGCGGCTAAAGAGGACGATCAGATGATGAGTTCATTGCAGTAGCATCTTATTAACACACATCTAGAAACCTGTGAAAATACTGTGTGAGAACCTGTTGCCTCCTAACGAGTCCTGTAACAGTCGGGTCAGTTTGGAGTCTCTGTATGGGACGTGTCCTGCTTTCTTATTCTGGTCACCTAAAGCGCTGATCACATTCCCAAGAGCCAGCTAACAAACAGAGGGGAAACATCCACACAGCGTGTAAGAGGAGCAAATAAATGAAGATGCAGCGAATGAGGGTTGAGTTCAGAAAGCAAAGTGTTTTGTCTCTGACCCACCAGCCCACAGTTAATAGAGATTCCCTCTCTGGCCCGTTCTCCAGTGGCCCCCGTGCGTTTGAGCCGCTCCGAGCCCGCCAGGTCTACGAAGTGAAACTTTGCCATCAGGGTCTCGTACTCCGGCTGGGCAATGGGTGCAGAATCGACACCATTCACCTCAACGTTCTCTCCTCCGTTCTGCTGAGAGTAAAGAATCCAACATCAGACCAGTGACCATTTCAAAAGCTCACGTTCTGCTTAGAACTGTTTCATTCAGTTCTAAACATACATTTTCTCCCCTCAGTCCTATTAACATCTTAAACAAACAACTCAATGCTTTCTGAAAACATTTGACATCTTTAAGACTCAACGTTCTCCTCCACCCTCTGGTCTTACCATCTCCTGCTGTTGAAAGACCCTCATCTGACAGAGATGGATGGTGAAGATGGCGTGTGAGCGGGAGCTCTGTGCGTTCATCTGTGTGCTGGCCGTGGTACGAGACAGAGCCCCGAGCTTCAGGCACTGCAGCAGCTGCAGAACACAGAAAGAAGGACATTTATAGACTTTTCATGTGAAATTAGACGAATAATTACTAGCCTACAGTAATTTGTAAAAAGGAAAATTTAAATTTATTCTAAAGCTTATCACCCATAAGCCTCCAAATACGTTTGATGATTGAGAAACAAAACCTCTGACCACCTCTGCTTGTCTGTTAATGTTTTTCTCTTATTCTTTAATCATCCTGCCTCCACCAGTTTCCTTACTCCTTAATTACCATCTTCTCTTTCCTAATTTGCTTTGCTCGTTTAAGTCAAAAGGAGCATCTATCTGTCTTCACAAGCCTTCCAATAGATTATAGTTTGGGAAATGAAAGCACAGATAAGCCAACAGAACACTGGATAATTATTGAAGTGTTGTTGAGGCCAATCAGTTCCTCTGAACAGTCAGGAAAAAACTTCATGTTTTCATCCTCTGCTGTGGGGTAAGATACCAGTGAAAAACATACAAGTAGGTGTTTAAATTTATAAATCTAACTCAAGTAACAGGAAGAAAACCAAGATCTGTATTTATCCTTTGTTGTTACCTCATACATATGTGACATTAGTGAGAATACAAGTTTAAAAGTAACTTATACAAGTGACAACTTTGCAGAACTACAAGTATAAATCATAAATTTACAAGTACAAATCTACCGCCCTGATAATCCTGTGGCACGCTTTACCAGCGGGTGGTGGTAATTCACCTATAAGATGCTCGCATACAACCTTTTAACGCGCATGCACTGAAAACATTTCATGATTGATATAGAATTCATTTATTCATAAATTTGTCCTTTCTGTAGTTAGGGTTTCTAGTTGTAAATTTCCAAAGTTGTAACTTTGTAACTTGCATTCACAAGATCTAAACTTTTTTCTCACAGATGAAAATCTAACTTCAACACATCTAGGAGTTAACAACAAAGAGCAAAAAGAATCTTACATTTAGACAGTTTATTGACTTAATGTTAAGTTCACAGTTACTCCCAAAAATATGTGTAAAGTATATTTACAGTTGTATGTTATTTAATCTGCATTCTGTTTACTGTTTGTGCAAGAGCTATGGTAGTTAAAAAGAATTAATAATAAAAAATTAACATACAAAAAGTAAATGGAAAAAAAGGAGGAGGAAAGATTTTATGAAAATAATGCTTTTATATGTTTCTCAGCAGCGTTTGCTTCTAGATTTGTGTGAAATGGATAAACTGTTTGAATCCACCCTGGAGAAAGGTCCGAGTACATAATGTTTTATATGAAAAGAGATGATTTCTAACACAGTTATGATGCAACACATATCAGCCACACAGAGCCCTATACTAAAAGGTAGAAACTACAAGTTTTAATTTAGCTCTTTTGAAGGAAAATTAAAAGAATAAAAAAAAAAAACCATTTAATACTGGGGGAAACATGGCTATAAAAAGACCACCCACACACTCACACACAAACCAGGACCCACCTCCTCCTCTGACTGCACTAGTCTGGAAGTGACTCCTGTGGTGTAGATGCTGCCGTTGGCGTCCTCGTGGATTCTAATGTTGGACTTCCTGCCGCGACTCTCGGGATCTCTGGTTCCGTCAAACAAGTCCAGGATCTCCTCATTGTACAACTACAACAAAGTCATAAATCCATGCTTAAGTCAAAGAGGGAATACCTTCTATTTACCCTGTTAGACAGTTCAGAATAAAAAATAAACTCTTTAATCACAAAATTTGCATATTTTTTGGCAGATCCTAAAACCTCATCAATGTCCTAAACTATGTAAAAGAAAAAGTGTTATGGAAAAATAATAAAAACGTATTTTTACATTTTTTTATGTAAAAACTCTGCAATAAAGTATTTTAAAAAAGTATTTGTGCTTTAAAAAAATATGTGGAGAAAAAAAAATCTAACATTCTTTTACAGTTATTCCTTCTCTGTACTAAACCTGAACCTAAAATATCTAAAATAATAAAAAACTACACTTTTTCTGGACAATGTAGAAAAAAGTAAATCAGATGTTTCCAGTTAAAGAAGCAGATCTGCTGGGAAGATGTGCAAAATAATGACCTCCGTAAAACTAGTCAGGCTAAAGGTCACAGAGGTCACCTGAAAGCTCAGCTGCTCCCACCTAAAGTCAAACACACACCCATCTGTTTATAATCAACACAGATAACCTTTTGACCCCAAAACCTAAAGAGAACGACAAACATCAAGATGGACTAAAGAAAGAAAATACAGAAGCCAAAAAACGGAGACTTGTTTTTCTGATTAATTGGAATTTATATAACAACCCAATCATTAAAGCAACCAGATCAGACAGGCGCCTAAACGTACAACAGAGGCCCCCTTAATAAGCCCAGAAATCCCCCCGAGGAAATGATTAGCAGCCATATATCTAATTTCTCCTACACAAGCATCCCGCCCTCCCTCTGATTTCTTGCTCTTATCCATCTTCTGCTCCTCAGTGATGAGGAATAATGTCGGAGGTAATGGCAAACATTAATCAGGTCCCACAAAGCACACGCAGACGTTTCAGCCCATCTGTCTTCAAACTGTCACTTCCTGTTTGTGAAAGACGGGGAGGGGGGGCCCCTTTATGTTGTCCCATCTGGTTAGCGTTAATATCCAGCACACATGCTAACAAATGCATTGATACAGAACATGTTGGATATGTCGGATCGGATCTTTACTCGTGTCCCACCTCCAAAAACTGGGCGCTGACTTTAAAATCGGGCGGCTGGATGCCCGTCTCCTTGGCTCGCTGCCTCCTGCTCTGGATGCCCTCAAACAGCTGGTGAACAGCCCGCGGGATGATGCCCTGCTCCTGCTGGCTCAGGCTCACATCGAAACCCGTTCCCATGGTGTAGGTCTTCCCTGAGCCTGTCTAGAGAACATTTTTATTGGAACGAAATGAGAATGCCCTGAGTATTTAAACAAATTAAAACACACATTTAAACTACTTTCCACGCACATTTTGAACTGTCAGAAGATCCTTCTCTGCGCTCACTTGCTTTATATTCACCTGTAGATTCATGTTGCCTTCATGTGGTCTAGTAAAGATGATCCTTGCCACTTGTAAAGTGGAAATTACCAGCACATTGTGTTCAAGTGCTTTTGTTGTGGTAGAGAAGAGAAACATGTTGGATCCAAAGATTATCCTGACCTGATACTTGGACAACACAGTAACAGACCTTCTAATTCATCTGATACAGGAAGAAGAGGATGCACGACATGAATCGACTGACTGCTAGCGGGCGTTTGATAAAATCAAACAATAATATTTATTTAAAAATAACACAAGTTTAAAAGGTGATATAGTTTAAAAAAAATGATCACAGCATTGTGTATGCTCCAAGCGCAACAGGAGAGAACACTTAACGATGCAGTATTCACAATACAGAATCGTTTCTCTGCTCTCTGTCATGTTGAAAGGTCAAAGTTTACCTCATCTCGGCAACTCTGATGTCATAGACTCTTCCCAGTTTTCCCAGTGGAAATTACATGAGTGGGCGTCCATGTGCAATTTTTATATCGGCTTTTGGTATTTACCATAATTTCGAGACCACATGAAGGCATCATTACTCCAAACGGAGGAAGCAAACTTTCTATGATTGGCTACTTTTCAGGAAATTCCGCCTCGTGAAACAGTACAGCTTTCTTTCTAGTTGTGGCTACTAACTTTAGAAAAGCGTCGGGCTAATAGCTGCTCTACAGACTTGCTGTGTTAAATTAGCCTAAATCTACACAGCCTGGTGGTGGTACCTGTCCATAAGCAAACACGGTTGCGTTGTAGCCCTCGAAGCAGCCCTCGATCAGCTTGTACACACAGGTCTGGTAGATGTGCTGCTGCTCTGAGTCGATATCAAACACAAAGTCATACGTAAAGGCCTTGTCTTTTCCCAGGAGGACCTGCGGTTCTCCGGGTGTGACCAGCGTGCAGACGTGGCAGCCCTCGATCTTCTCCTTTGCCATCTGAGGACGAATCCTAAAAGATCAGGAGAAGAAACCAACATAGGTAAGAATAAGAAATGTGGGAACAGTAAAGTGGAAAAACTTGATGGAAACCGAGTCTGAAGTTTTTTAATACATCAGCCTGCTAAACTGTATGATTCACGGCAGAAGATGTGGACGATACGTCACCAGCTGTGAAAAAGGGTTCTTTCAAAATAAAGGTATTTACTAAAAGTATTAGAATATTTTCATATTTGAAAAAGAAATGTGCACCAAAAGTTCACTAAATGAACAAACTCTTTTGTAGGTGATTTTTACAAGTTGGCATGAGTGGAATATGCAAATATCTGCAGGATTTTTTTTCCGGACATCTTAAGGACACAAGCGAGCAGTAAATCTTCCAGCTGCCTGCTGCTATCTGCTGACTTGTAGGAACCTTTTCATCCATTCATCACTATTGTGGATACATTTAATTACACATCGAGGTAATATCAACTGTAAAACCAGCCCCCCTCCCCAAGAACAACACCTCTTCTTTCATTCATTTCATTATGTAGCCAAAAAAAGGAGCTGCTAGAAAGCACCCTGTGCTTCGTAGTCATGCTGCGAGAATGCGTCCGAAGTAAAAAAATAAATTAAATAAAAGTCCTCCACTGTGAAATATATGTGTGAAAAGCAGCGGTGGAGAAACTCTGGACTAAGCTCTCTGCAGTTTTCTTATTAAAGAAAAAAAAAAAAAAAAAGAACTCGAGGTTGGTGTGGGAAAATGGCTTGAAGTGGTTCAGCAGAGATTAGATACTGCTTAAAATCAGTAAAACAACAAATGAAAGCCTAAAAGGGCAGGAATGTTTTATTAACATACTATAACATTCTGCTATAGTGAGAAATATAGTAAAATTTGGTTTATTTCCTCTATTCACCAGAGCCATCCTGTGACAGTTCATCATTGCAGAACCAACTGTTTGCAGCTGCAATGAAGAGCCACTGAAGAGCCAAACATCTCTAAGGAGGCTTGGTTAAATTTAACACAAAGCCTTCTCCAGTCTCTGGATAATGATAGAAATTCATCTTTTGTTTTTTTTTTGGTCAAGGCAAAAGCTAAATGCTATACAGTATTTCTAAGATAGGAAGTATTCTGCATTTAAGTTTTACACCAGTAGTTAAAATCCACACCTGGTTGGCGGCCGTTATAGAGCAGTAGTGATGTCATCTATCAACAATACATGCTGATAATAACACATATAAAGGAACATGCTTATAACACATGTATAAAACTATGTGAGCTGCTGATTCGATTAAATTCAAACAACAACCTAGAAGGAATCCAGTTTATGCAGCTCTAACTAGGATAACATTTTATATTTTTTGTGGCCATATTAAAAATAAACTAATGATAAAAAACCTCCAATAATCCAGTTGGGTGCAATTTTTTTTTATTTCTTTATATTGCAACTTGAAAGCTACAACAAAAAAATAATGTCCATTCCTTCCTAAACTGGAAGCTTTTTACAGTACGAGGCACTTAATGCATCCACTTCTGATTTTAGAGAACACCGTAACAGAAAAACATCAAGTTAATTCAATCTTTTATCGTTTTGTCTGCGTTTCAGGCGTTTTTTTAATTGATATATTACTATGTCATGAGAGAGAAAATCTTTAGCATTTTAATTGGAGAACTTATAACTTATAGTCTTATAGATTTTTAAGTTGAACATTAAACAAGACGGGAAGCTCCATTAAATGCACTTATAGACACGATTTATTAGTGCATTTAATGGGGCCCTCACATGTTCTGATGTTAGAGAAAAGAAATACTCCAAAATCCAAAGGAATTTTTATAGTAGGCACAATATATCATTTAAATTTATGTTGATTATTTATTTATTAAAACAGATATAAAAATATTTTTAGATCAATAAAATGCAAACAATCTTTAACTTTTTTAATCTCATTTCCTTTTTTCCGTCATTTTGTTTTTCATAGTTAAAAGTTAGCTATAATGAAATGATGAATCTCTTTCATCTTTCCTAGTAGGAAACCTCCTGATTACCACTGATTAATTAACCAATGACGACATTACACTTTACATAACCTTGTTATGTCACTCCAATGGATAAAAACATATCCAATTCACATTTTCTATTTTGGACACATTAAAATTCGTACACTGGAAACTCTTAAGGCAAAAAGTTAAAAGAAGCCTTACTTTGATTTACTCCATGTTTTGGAGTCAGATCATTAAACCTGGATAAAAAACACACTTTAACTTATTTTAAAATGATGAAACTAAGCAGAAATCTGAACTAAATCAAAAATATTACAGGTACTGTCTGCTTAATCTGAGACAAAGTGGAAACCTGGGAGTAAAACCTCTTAGTCTGTGAAGAAAGACCACAGCTATTGTTGTGAACTCCTCTCATCAGGACTTTCAGGTTTCCGTCCTGACAGGTAGTTCACTGAAGTTAATTACGTTCCCCTGACATCCCAGATGTAAAATAATCCCTGATAAGATGAGAGCGAAAGGAAGACGTGTCTGCCGAGGAACGGCTTTGAACTCCCTGACAAATGACGTCTGAGTACTTTAGGAGGATTTTGATTTGCTTGACAAAACAACAGAGGAAAGGCTTGGAGGCCAGAGAAAAATGATTTACTGAAATGAAGGGGGGGGGAAACACCCCATAATAACATGCTTCTGTATCGGTGGTGAATAACTGAAGGAAAATATATCAGGATAAGTTTTACTCTTCCTTAAATGAACTTACTTTGAAGAGAGGGTCAGCTGCATCTTTAGGAGATGCAGAAGGGGTGGGAAGAAAGTAATGAGTTCATATTTACTGAACCGCTGCATTTCACAGCCTCTAGTAGCTGTAAATAAACCTTTCTATCAGAAAATCACACTAAATAGCAATAGTCAAGCACACAGATGCATAGAGCCAGAGGGAGCCGGAGAAATCCCCAACAGCTGTCGAAGGACAAGACTAAACCACAAAAACATCCACATAGGAACTTCTGTAAATTCAGTAAATACACAGTAAAAAAAGAGGCAAAAAAATAAAAATCAACAGCACTATCTTCAGTTCACACATGGCTCCTCTAAAGCATGCATGAAGAACCACACCCACCCCTGAGACACACACATTTAATCCCTGCACCACAAGTCTTTATAGTGCTGCAGAAACACACACACACACACAGACTGAGGGCATTTCTCTGGCCCTCCTTCCGGCACAAAGGCAGGAGATTCTTCCAGCAGGGGATTAAATACATTTGAATAGAGCAATTCAGCAGCCGTACGCCGACCCAGGCCAACCTTATTAAAAAGAACGGACTCTGAAAGCAGCCAGCAGACAGATGAGTTTCGTTTACTCCTGGATGTAACCTTGACACAGAGGTTAATGGATCTAAAAGCGCTGTTTAAGCCAATTATAAACATAAAGTGGATATGTGGGAAAGAGCTGCACTTTGCTTTTATACAACAGGCCTGGCTGCAGCAGGATAGACTTGGTCTCTGTGTTTCCATGGTTGGAATTACACAAGTGTTAACAAGCTGAATATAGTGGTTTTAAACACTACCCTATGCAAAGTTCTTAAACCCTCTTCAGTTTTTGTTTTTTTCTTTGCATTTCAAACTTTGTGTTAATTTACATTTTGTTCAATACATCAGTAGAAACTACGTAGAGCGGAGAGAAAACTATACTTTTTCATCAAAACTATTTTTCAAAACTATTTTCTTTAAATAATAAATCCATAGAACATCAACTATGGATAAAACGCACATTTTACCAAAATAAAATATATAAATATTTGCTTCTGGCTATGATGCTAACGTCGACATGAAAAGATTCGGCACCATTAGCAACTGGTAGAGCTAAGAAATGGCTTCTTCTCTGCCTCATTTCTCAAATTAAAGCCAAAAATAAAAGAAAGAAAAGAAGCAAAATAAGGTTAAACATCAGTGAATCTTTAAAGCGTTTGTGCTTAGAAACCACGTGGAGGTTGGCTACGTTTCTTCTGAACTCGTAAGTTAAATGTTTGGTTAGCATTAGCATTAGCGCCCCTGGCAACTTGTTGGCAAAAAGTTAAGAATAAGAGCTGGTGAGTGCGAATGTTAAACTTACTGGCAAGAAATTTGTAGCTATCGCCTTCAAGTACAAAGACTGAAATGGCTTCTTGCTAATATCAACTCTTACCTTAGTAAGAGTTGTAATATCATGTAGACAACCTATTCACTGCAGTAACAATTTCAATTCTCTGGGGATTTCTTTAGACCAGCTTTGTTATACATTTTCAAATGATCGTGCTTTGATCCAAACCCGTTGCTGCTGTAGTATTTTTTTTCCAGGTAAATGTCAGAAAAGTATAGTAAAGTTATGATGCTGTCACCACAATGTTTTACAGCGAGTAATCCTGCATGTTGAATTCAATTTAATTCAGTTTATTTATGTAGCGCCGATTCACAACACATGTCATCTCAAGGTTCTTTACAAAGACAATTTAGTGAAAACATACGGTGAGATTAGTTAAAAGTTTTCTATGTAAGGAAAACCAGCTGATTGCATCGACTCGTTTACTAACAGGAAGAAACCTCCTGCAGAACCAGGCTCAGTGTGAGCGGCCATCTGCTGGTTCAAGCAGACACACAGAAAGAAGCAGAGAAGATGATGAGTAGTGTTTGCTTTTTGCTACACATTTCCTTGGTCAAAAAGCTTAATGTCATTTAATTCAAACAAGATAATCTTCCACATTTTTTTTTTTTATAATTTTTTTTATAGCTTTTTACGGCACTAGTGGCTCGTTTTTATGACAGTAGGTTGATAGGAAAGGGGGTATGGGGGGGGGGTAGACATGCGGGAAAGAACCACAAGCCGGATTTGAACCTGGGTCGCCCGCGTCGAGGACTAAGGCCTCCATACATGCAGTAACCACTGCACCACCTGTACGCCCATCTTCCACATTTATGTCGTCTTCTCTTCATGGATTTCTACAAAATCCAACCAAGTTTCAAATGGTTTCCTTCATGCGTATCTTCAGTCCAGTATTGCGTGTTTTAGTCTTGTTCAGAGACTCTACCCCCTGTGCTATGATCTCTGCAGCTCCTCCAGAGACACCAAGGACCATTTGACTGCATCTCTGTTTAACTCTGCACTAGCTCAGCTATTGGGGTAGGAGGACTGCCATGTTTTGTGCCACCGTTTAAGGATCGACTTGGGTGGTGTTCTGTGGGACTCCCAAACATGACTTGAAACCAAGCCCTCTGTGTGTCTTCGTCCCCATTATGTTTTTTGTTCACTAATGGTTTCTAACAAACTTCTAAACCCCTCACAGAACAGCTGGATTCATACCATAATAAATCCTGCCCAGATAGACAGCTACTTAACCCACTTCTAAAAGTATTGTATTTCAGATTAACAGAGCAAAGAGGGATTAAGAAAAAACACATTTTAATTACGAAGTAAAAAAACTACTATACTAATTATACTTTTGCTGTTTTTTAATCGCTTTTTAGCTACATTTTCTAACTTCATACTGTGTATTAGTGCATAAGACATACGGAAATTAAACAAAAGATAATAATCCATTCTGAATTAGCTGCTTTGCTAAAATGTCAGTTATGTGGAGACACCACTTGTAGTGTCCTTGAGCTCAGGCTTGTTTTAGGCTAAACAAATTTTTAATGAGTGACTGAAAATAATCTATTAATAGGAAAAAACAACACTGCCAACATTGCATGAGTTGGGCGGAACATATATCAGGTAGTATCTGTGTGCAGAAATAAAAAAATAAAAAAATCACACACAAACATATACATGACAATAAGATCCCATCAGATGGATCATTGGAAGAGGAAATAACAGCTTTCAATTATCAACCGACACCCAGACTCGCACAATGGCTCGGCTCGATGAGTGTTTAAGACAGCTGCAGCAACAAAAGAGGAGATCCATGGCATTGATCTCACATGTGCACATCTACCAGACTCAGACCACACAATCAATAAAGCCCAGCTGATGCCAAACGTAGTCCAAAGCACCACCATCAAATGTGACAAAAGAGACAGAGATGCAGACTACATTACTGATTCAGCTACTGCTGATGTTCATCTGTTCTCATTTTTGGTTTTTCACCAAATAAAAGGTTCAAATACTGCAACGATCTTCTATTAACCTTTGGGGCACATGACCTCACACAGCAAAAATTGAAATACAAGTTATTTTTATTGAAATAAGTGCATTTAAAATTATTTGAGCAGGTAAAAAAGAACAACTTTCCTTTTGAATATGATTATTAACGTTAAAGAAGAGAAAAATAACGATACTCTTACATAAAGTGCATAATATCTATCATCTTATTCAAAGAGGGAAAGTATTGATTCTATTGTAATAAATGCATCTTATCATTCAGCTTTAGTAACAATGATTCTGTTTTGTATCTTGGAAATTATGAGTTTAATACCTCATTGCAAAAGTAAAAATCTAAGTAAGTCAATTTTTCTTGAAATAATTAAATTTCCTTTTAATTGAGAAGCCAAGTAAGACAACTTTAACTGAATAAGATGATAGGAGTAAAAACATCTTAATTATCTAATTTCAAGAGCATGATATCTAGTTGTCTCATTTTAAGGTCAAGGATACTCATTCCATTGGCAGCTCATCTTATTTATCTGCTCAAATCAAGGAAACAATTAAAAACAAACTCTCTGTTTTTAGATCAGTGTTGAAATGAATGCTAAATCCTATGCCGTTTCCATTTTCTACAAATAAAACAATAACAGATCTGGGACTGAAGCTACTACACAAAATGTATCCCATTCGTTAGAAGTGCCAATAAACAGCTAATCGCTGCAGATATGAAGATTTTTCACACGGCGGCCATGTTGGACCTCAAGTTCACAGTTTGTAAGGAAGCTCAAACTTTACTAGTTCAAATAGTCACTTAAAGGCTGTTCAAGTTGTTTTGACTAGCTTGGTTTTCAGACATGCAGACTTCAAAGTACAAACAGGATAACTTCATTATTAAAGGAAATAAGAAAGGCAGAGTTAACAGAATGTTAATATAAACACACACACAGACACAAACAAACACACACACACCCATTTCTTAATTAACATTTTTTTATATTAATTCCCCTAAATGTTATTGTGACAGTAAACTTAGAACGATTCAAAGATAAAGGGTGATTTTACAACTCTTTATGAATAAGAATATAAGAAAGGTGTGCTATGTTTTGAATTCAGTCATTAAGGGAAGTCATAGACCTACGAAACCAGAACCGCAAGTCTCTTAAATACATCTGTTTTATTCAAACATCAGGACTTAAGCATTTGTCAGTTCTTCCAAATAGCTACAGCCGAGTCAGATTGGTTGAATTACTAAAACAAACTAGGCATCAGTTTTATGAGTTGTGCTACAGATTCTAAACTTGATTCCAGTTTGGCACAAGGCTGTAATCTAATGCATTCCTCTCTTTCAGTAATACCCAGCATCTGACTTCAACCATCTTCAAATCAGCTGTCTCTCAAATCAAATCAACCCCGCAGCATGACGCTACCACCACCATGTTTCATCTTTTCCTGGGACAGATCAGTTTACATAAAGTCTAGTAGGTTTTGCTTTGGTGTAACCCTTGTAATGTCACCCTTACATAGTTTGTGGTAAACTAAAAAAAGGGTGATACTAAACTAATTAGCTGGTTACATTTGGATCTGCAATAATTTTATTGCATTTTCATTAAAACACTCCAACCTCTTTTTTTAAAAAAAGTGTCTAAATCTATAAGCATAATAATTCTGGTAGAGCATCTAATAACCAACCAAGTCCACTTTTTCACTAATCATTGCTGTAAGGCAAGTGCTGACAGGACATCCATTTGCATTCCCGAAAATAGCTCCATCCAAATGGCAAGTCTGCTATTTAACTAAAGGGTGGGGGTGCAGAGACGGGCAATAGAGCCAATAAAAATCACCCTGTGTGATCACTTCCAATAATGAGTTAGTGCCATTTTTCCCTCTGTGTGTGTGTGTGTGTAGGGGGGTGTGGATGTGTGTGTGTCTTGGTGATTTTGTGTGTTCACGCTCAATCAAGCTCCAGGACCAGGCGAGTGATAGCCACAGTTCATTTCCCTAATGTAAACACTTCAGTTAAGGCAAAGCCTGCCTGCTCACACACACACACACACACACAACAGTTAATAGTATTCACTGGAGCTGTAAGTGTCTCAGAGATCTCTTGTCTCTCCTTTGGCACAAAGCCACCAGAGGAAGCTATTCTCCATTTGTGTCTTTAGCAGAGGCCTTTTTTGTTTTTAAAGAGGATTAACATCCTCTTCCTCTATCAATAACTCTTTTAACAGCTTGTTTCCAGTTATTCTCAGCCATTTGTCATATTAACTTTACGATCAGTGCGCAGGATTAGTTATCTGATGTTTTGTGCTTGTGTCCTTCATCTCTGTCCATCTCGCTCTGTTTTGAGCTAAGCTTCAGTTCACTGCCAATGAAAACTGCAGCACAAAAGCTTGAATAGCAGAGGGAGTTAAAGGGCCTGTTCCACTTTCCTTTTCCTCTCTGATAATAATAGAGCTTCTCCAGTATAGTGATTTTAACTCTCTCGCCCTATGGCTTTCTTTTTCTCTCCAATAATAAAATGCATCCCCTTCAACTGAATATAAAACACTAAATAAACTGTGACTGATCCCCAACAACTGTTTAAAGTACAAACACCCTGTTCTCTGACTCCTCTGATCATGTAGAACATCCAGAGAAACTGTTGACAGATAACTGCATACTCGTTTTTCCATCCAGGAAGTGTTATGCTAACAGCTAGAGGATAAAAGCGCACAGATAAGGAAGAATACTCAGATACTTTGAATAACCAACCGTCTCTAGGAAAGCCAGAGAGTTACGACTGTTTTTGTGTTTGTAACGAGAGCTGATCTAAAGACCGTGTACAGATCCTTCAAGATTCTCTAATCCGATTGGTTAAAAACAAAGAGGAACCTTCACACCAAATTAGCATTGTCCCCCCCACCCACACACACACACAAACTGTTTCCTCACCATTTATGACCCTTTAACACAGTTACATGCAAGACTATATGGAAAACCTCCCTTTCTTGGCCCTCTGTACAGTCCTGTACCACTGCACTACTAAAACTCTGACCACCAAAGTTGTGTACTTCTATACTGAAAAAGAAGTTTGACCTCCTCGCGTTTTTGCACCTCATCATCACTAAATGTCATGCTGGAGCTTCTCTTACAATTGAAAACATAAGCACATTTAACCCTCAGATGGACATTTTTTTTGTTGTTTTTTTTTGTTTGTTTTATAAATTAATATTTTGTAAGTCCCAATTCATTACTAATTATTAAAACAATAACAGGCCGGTTTGCAATGTCACTTGTTTATGGCAAGCATTATAAAATGTGCTTCTTTGTTTCAGTGAAAAACAATAAGCAGTAAAAAGATGTATTTATATTTACATCTTATTGAGCTGATTGTAGGGAATTTAAATTTCTTTTCAGGTAAATAAGTCTAGTGTTTAAGATGACATTAGCATGGTACATAAAATAGGTACCTTTGAGTACAGACACCAATTCTAAGATATTATTGGCCATTATTATTGGCAACATTATTGGGCTTTGGGACTGTATTGGTTCAGATGTAAACAGTACCAACCCTTGCTTCCGGTTAAGGATGAGTGGGTTGAAGGTGCAAGCAGAGCTAAACTCAACAAACAGGATCCTATGGTGTTTGTCTCTGGGTGGTTGAGTTGGTGCAGGATGAAGGGTCCTAAGCTAACTCCATCATCTGCAGAGGGTCCAGCAGGGAGCCTGTGATGGACCTTCAGATCCTTCAAAACCAGCTGATGAAAGGATTTCCTGTGCACAAACATCATGGCAACAGGTCTGCGATCATTTAACACCACAGTGATGTGTTTCTTCAAAAGATCAACTCTACAAGCCGCTCTATGCAAAGCATGCTTCCATTTCAGGATATTTTTATCCTTATTCATACTCTCACTCTGTGATTTGCATGTAAATCAGGAGGATGAAGACAAAGCCGAGGTTTGTTCTGGAGAGTCAGGTGGAAGAAAGTCAATAGCCCCTTTCAGATCATACTTTCGATGTGTGATGTACACGTGTTCGAAGCTTGTAGGTATCAAAATTTGGTGCAGTTGTGTTTTGAAGTGAGCCCACAATCACTATGCCTCTAATCAACGAGAGTCACAGAGCAGCAATATCCGTGAACGGGTTCTTGGAACAAGTGTGTCATTGTGATAAGTGACATGATTAAAGAATCATATTAAATATTTGATTTATAAGCAGATAACATGTTAAGGATGGTGCACAACAGAATTCCTTCTAACTGAAGTATTTTATGTCATCAGCGATTCTGCCTGTGGATAGACTGGCATCACTTGAATGGGAGTGATCAGTGTGGGGGGGGCAGATCTGAAAGGGGAGAATAAACTATAAAAATATCTGATGCCTAAAGCAGCTCCTCTGCTGTGTTTAAAAAAAAAAAAAAAAACACGTCAACTTTCTTTTTCTGCCAAGATATTTTTGGGCAGACTGCCCTTAATTTGACACTTTAGAGAGCATTTCCCAAACAGCCTGGAAATTAAAACAGTGAGAATCGTAAGGAGACCGATTTTTACCGTTTAAAACCTTTAGTAAACAACAACGTTTAACTGTGAGCTCGAATGTTGAAAACAAAGATGTAAAACATATGAAGGGCTGCACCTAATCTATTGAGTATATTTTTTAGATTTAAATATTATATATCTAAAAGAGATAATTTAATTAAATCAACTTTTTAAGCTTTAGTGACCTTTACTTTTGGAATTTACAAAAATAGGCAGACAGGAAATGGGACCGGAGATAAACTTATTGTTACTTAAAACTCAATTCTTCTATTCCTAAATATTTTCAGACAAAATACGTAGTTTTCTTTTTTTTATATATAAAATATTTTTAAGTTCTTATAACTAAAACAATATTGAAATGCACGGCCAAAGGTAGCCGTTAAACATTGTATTTGGCAACTTTAGAAATTAGTACAACTTCCAAAAGCTAATTCTTACAGTGAGCATTTCTATCAAATACTTGTGTCCATTATCCATGAATTTATCTTTTATCATTTTGCATTGTATAATCATTCTATTTCAGTTCAATGTGACAGAAACCATTCAGAAGTATATTAAAACCAGAGTCTAATGATTTTCCAAAGAAAAGTTAATGTGCTTTGAGGTGTTGTCCTCTTAATTCCAGGCCTGTCATCACTTGTTAGCGATAACCAGGGTTGCAACTGCTTCAGGATGCATCCCAGCCACTTTGATTGCACCACAGCTTCACCACACAATCAGCTTCTTGGGTGTTTCCTCTACAAAAACAGCACAGTCAGTTCCTAATCCACTCCAGCAGTTCTATGCTATCATTGACACTATATAACTAAGCATGTTACAACTACTTAGCAACATGTTAATTACTCTTATGTCAGCAGGAGAAGTTATAAATAAAGATACTTTTTGAAAAAAACAGATATCGTCAATATTTAAAATAAATACAAAATTGGCTTAAGGAGAGATTAAAAATTATTTGTAGTAGGAAAATAATAACAGATTAAAGTCGCTATTTTGGACCGATAAAGGTGTTTTTTCTCTTGCACAGGCATCGGCCGATAGCTGAAGGCGTTTACAGATTCATTACCCTGCACTGGCGCTTCCTCCATTTTTATTCTTTGTTGAGGTTTTTTTTTTATTTGTAACTAAATGTTTCTTTTTATTCTAAATTAGGACTAAAATATAACATTTTTTTATCATTGTGTCATTTTTTTTTCCACGTGTGTGAAGGAAAAGGGAATATCAGCTTCGTATTTATGGAATGACTACAGCGATATCAAAGTAATTGCCTTCAGCACCAGCCTTAACAAAGATAAACTGATCAGTGCAAATTCTTTTAACTTCTCCTTCAAATTCAAACCAGTTTTAGTTGTTTATTAGAGTCAATAAAAGATGGTTTCCACTTGCTTATAGACCAATCAGTAGATTTACCTTCCGATTATCTTTAGTTAGAGTTGGAGCCAACACATGTATGTATATAAAATCATAATTATCCAGCACACTAGAAATGACATCCAACAATCACCTGAAAGAGCCCTCAGGTCCCAGTGCTTCCATTTTGGTTTATCGAGCAGAGAAACAGTTGATTTTCTAACAGATTATTAAGCACCACAGAGATTACATAAACAGGAGTACAGAGAGTCCATCTGGTTCTGTTCAGTTGGCCTCAACCAACCCCCCCCCCCCAAATAGGGCTTTGTCATCAGACTGTAAGATAAGGATTACCCCGAATGACAGCAGTGGGTGTTTGGCTTTGTCCACAAAGTAAAAAAACAAGGTGAATTACAAAAAAAGTAAATATATATATAAAACATCTTCTGTAGCAATGCATGTTTGTTTGCTGCACATGATAAAACAAAAAAAATGCAATAAAAAGTCATAGGGATCATTGTTAAAACTGAGGAACACAGGAATGTCCAAAGGAGAAAAAAAAGGAGTGGAAAACCAGCAACCTGATAAAAAAAAATGAAAATGTTTCTAGTCCGTCCGTCCACTCCCTGACTTTACAAACCCGGTTGGGTCCTTATCTTTGTGCTGGGTGAGCGAGTCAAACCCATGTCTCATGGCAACCAGAGAAAGATAACTTCATGCTCCTACTTTCAAAGAAGTTTACTTCTGTGAAAAGCAACACAGACCCCCTTTAAAAAGAAAATAAATAAATAAACAACCTGAAAAAAACCCCAAAAACCTATTTTTATTCATATGCTTCACAGTAATTTATCCCAACAGTCAGGGACTAAAATGTTGACTGATAATATAAACATAAATTGCAATTATTAGTTTTATAAGCCCTTTGAGATTAAGCATCGGTTTTTCAAGTGGGTCTTAGCATATTTTAGATTTGAAATTAGCTCACTGATTTATAGCACTTGTTGTACATGATAAAGGATTTTAAAAACATACAATTTTTAGAGCTAAAAAAAAATACCTGTACATTTTTTGGTAGAGCCAGTCATTTAAATCCATATATGGATAGAAAATAATAGAAATGTGACCTTTAAAAAACAAAACAACTTAAAATTGTAGGTTGAACTAGAGCAGAAAAGTTCAGATTCCTTTTCACTTACCAAAAACATGAAGTTATCTGCTTATTACCATTTGCAACCTTGGCTGATTAAACTGTAAAGTTATTGCCATTTAAACCAGAAGCTTTATTCAGGAAATGACACAGGCATCTCAACAAGGTAATGAGGGTAAAACTTATTCACATTTTTTTGGGGGGGAAAGCAATTGCTTCTAAAAGGCCAAAGAAGCCCTCCTTGCCATCACCCTAATCTGTAGTTCCCTCCACAAACAGATCCATGGAAGGACTCTGACTCACTCCTAAATATCATCACTTTTTTTCTTGCATTATTCTCATTTTAACTTTGATCGTATTAATGTTTCTCTGGGGAAATAAAGTTGTAACGGTTTTAGCACAAGTTTACTTAAATTGTCTTCTCAAATATTGAAACCACCAGCATGATATTGCTACTGTACGCTTCATATAATTTGTTATCCTGGAAATCAATAAAGATTTTTTTAAAAAGTGTAGATTTCCCCTCCAACTCTAGATTCTACTGTGACACCTCATCTCTTTCCTTTATACTGACCCAGTTGCCACCACCACTTTGTCAGTACAGACAACCACTAGGGTACTGCTAAAGTACTTATTTTTACCCCTGCTAAGGAGGTTATTTTTTCCGTCGAGTTTGCGTGTATCTGTCCGTCTGTGTTTGGGATAGCTTGAAAAATTATGAATGGATTTTATTTTATTTTATTGGTGCACCTCAGTACAGAACAATCCATTAAACTCATCACATCTTGATCTGGATGCAGGAATTTTTGAAGGATTCTTTAACATTATTTGGCAGAACAAGTAGTAGAGTAGAGAGAAGAAGCAGTGACTATTGGCAGCTTCAGCATTGGACTTAAAGAAGTCCAGAAGTATTATACTGAAGACAAAACACAGGAAAGGGGAGCCATGCTTCGCTCAAAGTCTGGATCTGCTCAAAGAAGAAAGCAGAGTGAATGAAGAAGGTGAGAGCAGAACAAACACCAGAGGCTGCAGACACACTGCCTTATTTATAAAGTTATGAAAGGATGTTAAGAAAATTGTTTCCAAAAGGTGCAGCTCGTGCCAAAGAGCAATTCATTAAAATGTGGTTATGCTCCAGATCATGTGTGAGTTTCAGCTATAGGTGGAAGTTACAATATAGGGCAAAATTCTCAAGGTGCTTTTCTAGTTCTTACTGGAAAGGAATGAAGGAGAGATTCAACAAAGACACCTCTGAAGGTTGAGACTCTTTGTCCAAACTGAGCAACTGCTACAAACTTCTAAAAGGTGGAGCCTGTGAGCAATCCATCTCTCTTTGAGGTCTTACTGTAATCTGCCTCAACCAACAAGAAGAGCCTGAGAGAGTGAAAATGAGAGCAAAATGGCAATTCAAGAGGGTTGTCACATGTTTGACATGAAAAGCTCAGAAACTCAGGAAATTATCCGAGCCTATTTAGGGCTGGGAGCTCTGGGCATATCTGTGACTTTGAGGTGAAACTAGAGAGGCCCTGGGGAGCGGTGATGGATGGAGGACAGGCAGACCAATGGCTGTTAAGGTCGAAACAAAAACGACTAAGAGGGAAGAATGAGGGCAGAGAGAGGAAAGGAAGTAAAAGATCAGATGGTCAGAGGAAGATCCGAAATGTTCTGTGTGGTTTCAGGGTTCATGCAAAACCTTAATCACACCCCTCCAGTGTGAAGCATAATGCTGGCAGTGTAATGCTTTGAAGATGCTTTTCTTCAGTAGGGACATTGTCAAAGTTTATGCTAACATGGGTAAAACTAAACAATAGTGAACAAAAGCAACTTTACATGTAATCTTTCATGTTCAAAGTATTTCCTGAAAACCTGTTTTTGAAAATAAAATAGAGAATCATTAGTGGCTTAAATTAAAAACTTAGATATTTTGACTGGCTAATAATAGCAACCAAGAAACAAATGTATCGCCCACAGTGTATATGATGAGATAATTTAATCCAAAAAGCTCTTAAAAGCTTTAAGATTCAAAATGTCCAAGAATTTAGCTCAGAAAGCTATCCTATAATGAACGAGTTTCATACCTTTCTATTTATCCACTAATAATGCATCAGTTAACCATTTTAATAATGTCATAGCTGATTGCCCTCATGTCAGAGTTTTAGAAGACTTAGACAATGCAAAATCTAATTTTTACAATGCTATTCCTTTATTATAATCACACAAAAAAAATGTCATTTCACTTGATTCCTGCATCTCTGAGCAATTCATATGAGTCAGCAGCCACTCCCTGATCTGTGAAAACAAGCAGATGGAAGATATTTATGTAAGAATGACCCTTCCAGGAAGCACCTACCTTAACTGCGCTGTGCCCTCACTGTAAACAAAATGCCCAGTTTCTCCAGTCAGTGTTGATGTGGGGCAGAGACTGATCATTCTGTCTTGTCCAGCAGATAATCTACACAGGGTAGCCACCTGTCTTTTTTTAATGTCCAAGTCAAGAAAATACGTTTATAAGCCTCAAGAAGTCTTAGACTTTGTTCAGCCTTTAAAGGCAAGTTTTTTCTGTGAATAAACAACTATATTTTATTACAATTAGTATTCTATTGTCGTAAAGGCCTTATTTCATCCTATATTTGCCTTAATGTGATTTTAAAATATTTAAAAAAGAAAGGATGCATAATTTTTTATAACTTGGTTTCCAAACTGATTAATTAATAATCGGAATGTACCAATAAAAAGCTTTCACTAGCTTAAAGGTTATAAGAAGTTTATGGTGTGTCACGGGACTAAACCTGATTTCCTTCATTCTGACAAAAAGGTCCGAACTCAATGCCACTGAAACTTTTGGATTTTTGAACCACAGTAGGCATTCCCTTGCTGATGCCCATTTAATCAGTGCTGACATTGATTTCCTGGATAAGCAAACTGCAGTGATTCAGCACATAAACCCATCAGTGGACTCGTTCCATCCAGTCCAGCTTCTCCTCTCTTCATCTGCTCGAGGCTCTATTCGCTCCAATCGATTCCAGACACTCTTCCCATAATGTCCGAGCCACGCTCTCATCGTAATCAGGTAAGTGTCTGGGCATGAGTGAAATAACAGGACACGCTCTGCCACTCAGGCTTATGGAAGCAGGACATTCACTCCGAAAATCGGTGTCTCGCTTCAGCTTCCAGCACTTCCCACTGACCCAATAACCCAGCAGGGTAACCGGCTGCAGGCCAAGTGCTACATCCTCACACTCAGCTTTTCTTATGTTGGTTCAGCGTTCTCAAACTAAAGGGGTGAAAATGTCTTGTTCATAACAAGATATAATGAAGTTAAGTCCCAAATGGCTTTAAGGAAATGAAATAAGCCTTTTTTAATGGCATTTTTTTTCCAAAAGCAGCAACATAAGGTCTAAGGCTCATTAAAGAGTTAGACAAACATAAAATAAAAGCTTTATGATTGTAAGCGACAGGTTTAGGTGAGAGTATTGGAGAAAAGTATAAAAAGGACCCGAGTGTAACAACAACAAAAAATTCCACATAAAGATTTCATCTTGTTTTTTTAAATGATTTTTATTTAAAAAGGCAAAAAAAAAAATCTGGTTCAGTTTAATACTTTAATTTATCACTGCTTTAAAATAACTAGTGTGTAACTCATCAAGGAGGTCCAAGAATATCTCAGAGTAACGTCCAAAGAAAGTAGCAGATCTCAGCTGCCTCTTTTAAGATCAACATTCATGATTAAATGATAGGAAGAAAACAAAAATAGGATTCATGGGAGAGTTAAGAAGTCAAAACAAAGACTGATCTCACACTTTCTAAAAGAAACAAAAACACCTAATTATCCCCAAGAAGACAAAGAGGGAACTATTCTGAAGATGCATGTTCAAATATTTCAAAATTAAAAGTAACATTTCAGAAATAAATATCATACAATCAGTCACTGGGTGATAATGTGATGGTCAGGGATTATTTACCTTCCTCAGGATCAGGACAACCTGGAATTATTGATGGTAGAGTCTATATGGATCACAATCAAAGAGATGGAAAAAAAACAATACTTGTTTGCAGTCTTTTTTATGGAAGTGTGATTGGTGTGACTACATGCTACAGCAATGAAAGAGCCACAAATCCTACTATAGAGAAATATACCCATTTAATTATTAGAAATTAAAGTTTTACTATGAAATGTCACACAGTGACTGTATGAAATCATATACTTCGAATTTTTATATAGGGAAAGAAAGAACAATAAGAAAAAATAAACAGAAAATTCATCCAGTTTGAGGTTTTTTTTTTATTTTTTTTTTCAACCATTAATTCTAATTTATCTTTTAGACAACAAATAAAAGTTAACAAGACCACGCTTATTTCGGTTTTGCAGAAGGAAAATAATACCAAACAAATTGCAGCAATTCCTCCCTTAAATGTCCCAAAAAGAAAAGTTTAAAAGGTCGCCAAAGCTAAAAAAAAAAAAACCCTCCAACGTGGCTGAATCGAAACGGTTCTATGAAGAGGGTCGTATGAAATGGGGCAAAGAATTGATGATGGGGGAACTGACCTGGAGCCTCCAGAAAACCATCTCCCTGCTCATTTAGCAGGTCATCATGTGGCTTTATTATTATTTTAAATGTATTATAGACAGAAGATTGAAAGAAGAAAATATTAAATATTTGAAGAGTAGATAAAGCCACCAATAAAGTTCAGAAGAATACTAGTGAAGCAGCCCTTCCATCCTCTCTCATGTCTCAATCTATCGAATTATCCTTGCAGCCTGGCCATCCTGTTGCTAGAGGCAGTGCTGTCAATCGGTATGGGGCGATGCGAGAGCTCCAGGCTCTCTGGTTTGACTAGTTTTGATAACATATAGTGTCAAACTCTGGAGAACAAATGGGCAAAACTAGTTCACCCACATGAATCAGAGGGTTTTCGCTTGACACAGGGCCGCCCCACATTTTCTAAACCCAAGTTAACTCAAAATAAATAGGGCATATTTGTTTATATGAGGAAATTGTTTTAGAAGATTAAGAAGAGGAGATGCTGCTACACAACATTTCATTGCATCCTTTACAGCAACAATAAAAATTCTCTTTCATCATATTTACATGAAATAAAACCAACATTTCAGTGTTTGCATAAAAATTTTAACACTTATACAAATATCTTGAAATACTGTAGAGAAGATTAGCTAAAATAGGACAGCGCTCTGTAGGACGAACCATGTGGGAAACCTCTGCTGGGATTTAGATTAAAACACAAAGCCATCAAAGTTTGCCTTGATTAGCTGTCGGGGTAATTACCCTGAAGATTCCCATCACAACAAGATGGTTTAATCTTTGCACGAGCCGTTCATCTTAAAGATATTTCTACAACCTAAACCGGTACTATAGAACAGATAGTGTTCCGATCAGGAGCAAATGCCTCCTTTGTTAATACAAATGCGGTCAAATGAAAGCATCCATCAGTCACTTTTAGCTTATTGTTAGCAGAGTATGTCAGCACGCTTCATAAGAACCGATTCTGGGTCAATCCTCACCCCATTTCCTCATCCAACCCCCCCCCTCATTTCCCCGTCTCTATCCGTCTCATCTGCTCTGTCATTTCCAGCGTTGGGGGGAGTGGGGGGTGGAGGCATGACAAAGAAATCAAATTAGCTTCCTCTGCTATATTTTCATGACAGACAGCATTGTCAAGGTCAGTAAGGATGCATGCAGGCATGACTCAAATCATTTTCAGCAATCTAACCAAAAGGAGAGAAAACATAATTGATGGGCTCTGCACATCTGGTGTGTTTTAGAACTGGATGCACTTATAGATGCCGGAAATTAAACCTGTTTGATTAACGGTGGATTGAGAGACGCAAAAAAAAAAAAAATCCTTTAAATGTTATAGTGTTGAAGATTATTAGTAAAAAAAATATGGTAGAAATGTGGGTGTTCCTTCTACAGTCATCTATTCGTGGTAAAACTACAAGTAATGCAGGCATATTTTGCATGTAACATACTGCAGTCAAAGTTAGAAACTCTGAGGTTCTGCCTTTTAAATTTACCAGGTTAAATATAGGACAAGAAAATGTAGCACTGAAATTTTGCAATTAAAACTAAAAGGGAAAAAAAAACATTATCGTTTTAAACGCTGATTTGTCCAGAACCAGACATCAAACACCAAAACCAGCCTGCTGAGTCAAATCTATATAAATACAATCAAATGTAACAAAAAGTCTTTTACATAAGACTAATACAAAACTGTATTATAATGTATAACAAATACAGAGGAGACTCAGACTAACCATGACTCTGCGTGTCTGGCTCGCTTCCTTGAGGACTGGCTAACTTTACCACCCACCCTGCCTCCCACTGTCAGACCGCATTCACTTTGAATGCTAATACAGTCAGTCACTCTCTGTTTCTCTGTAGGTATGTGAATTTTTTATGTTGGGTATCTCTAGAAGCATATGCATTCTTTCCAATAAGAATAAATCTTGTAATAAAATCAAATTAAAATGAGTTAAATCATAAAATACAGATTAAAAAGCAGTTTGGTTTCTTTTTCCAAGGTCAAGATGATCCTAATGACTTCTGAAAAAAAATACTAATAGGTTAAAGAGTAACACACATTAAGGTGTTGGAGAGAAGCCCCTCTCAGAGGGTGAAGCGAGACCCTTTACTGCATTCAAACCGTTTATGCACCAGTCTGGGATCTGCGGAAGATTTCTAATCTGTTTTTATTGTTTTGTGAATCTTTTTTCTGCCAAATGACTATCCCAGCTGATTTCTAATCAACAATCTTAACTAACTGTCTGCAATAATGTTTCTTCCAGGCAACATTATAAGATACAATGTTAGTTAAACATCGAAAGCCTTTAGTTAAAGCCCTAGAACTGTGTTTTTCATAGGGCTGTGTTTTTTGGTCCTCCTCGATATCCTGCATGTTTGAAATGCTTCCCGGCTTCAGCACACCTGATTTCAATTGTTGGCTAATTAACGGGCTTTCCTGAGCAGCAATCCTCTGGATCAGGGGCGTTTTAGCTGAGAACCATCTACACACCATGCAGGGTTGAATACATCAAGATTGCAGATCCTTCCCATAAGTCCCATTTTCAAACAGCTGTAAACTTTGGTATGTTTTAAAACAAATAGGATAAAGTGTCAAAGGAAAGTAAGAGTCAAAAATGGAAGAAAACGTGGCCAAAATCTTACAAAAAACATCTCATCTGTAGACATTACAGGGCTTTTTTTGCATTAGCTACTTTCAGAAGCACCTCATTGATATTGGACATAGCCAACAACAGCTATTTCTCATGTAGTAACAGCTTCCACACTGAAGAAGGTTATTAATACTCAGACTTATCCTCTATGGTGCATTTACTGTTCATTTCCACCACATCCATTCACAGAGCCAGCTGATTGCCCGTCCTTCTGCTTGAAACTCCTTTTAGAAGTCAGTTAATGTCATTTTTTCTCATGAATCGCTCGTAACCTTGGAGCTTTTCTGTGGCTTCATTTCTTGTTTTCGCATTTTGATTTCATAAAGTTCTTAACTACAACTTTATCATCAACATGTTTTATTTTTCAAAACAATACATCCACAGAACATCTAGAGTGGCGCAGGAAAAAATATATTACTTTATTGAAAAAAAGGAGTATGAATAATTGTTTTATGAATTGTGACAGGTCCAAAATAAATAAATATTGATTTCTGGGGATGATATCAACATAGAAAACAACAGGTAGCAACAGTAGTTCTTAGTTATTTGCTTTTCCATTTAGGTATGCAAAAAATGTGAGGATTACTTCAAACTAGCTGGATGTTAACTGGTTAAAGAATTGAAAAGCAAAGGTTCGGAGCAATAGAGTTTTGACTTGAAAATGATGCTAAACATAATGTGAGAGCTGCAGTTAGTTTATGTATGTGTTGAAATAACCCAATCCATATCCAGACCTAAATCAAATTAAGAATCTTTAGGAAAGCTAAAAAACTGTTATTAAACCTTTAAGCAATAATACTAAAGCTAACATGTTGAAGGGGCAAAAATCTTGTAGATGTGCCAGAATATTAGAGAGATGTTGTACACCTGAAGACTTGTAGTTTTTACAGGCTATTTAAAGTGTAAGGAAGCTGTTATATGTATTAATCAGGGTAGCTGAACCTTTTCCTTTCCGTCACAATTATGAGCTACAGTGTATGGCTTTATAGCATTAAAAATGCTTTAAAAACATCAAAGCTTTGCTGTTACATTAAATTCAAGGCACCGTACTCAGTTATTACATAACTCAATCTCTTTTAAATCGATTTCTTTTCCTTCTGATGCCTCTTTTTTTTTTTTATTAAATGAAGCGACACAAAAACACACGCAGAGACACATGGACACCAGCTGTGATTAAGCTACTTAAGGCTGGAGGTGATCAAGGGCCAGCTGGTCACAAACACACGCACACACAAACACAAACACAGGGACTTTAATATCGACCAAACACAGAGTATGCAACAAAAAGGGCAATTTGTCTATTGAAAAATGAAATATGGCTCTAGTTCTGAGCTTACACAAAGGAAGAAACAAAAAGCAGAACAAAATTATACACACATACACAAATATTATATATATATATATATATATATATTAAAATTCAAAAAGGGTTGCAGGCACTGAAAAGGGGAACCAGGCGAGCACTTTACAGCGTAGACACACCTGAGGGCTTCCGTCCCACCGCCTCTACTTCTCTCTATGGGAAAATAACTAACACGTGCAGCTGCACTCAAATTATTCAGACGCTGGATGCTCAGACGCGCACACATGTGCAGTTCATATTAGCTCGCTACAGTGACCCTTTTGATAAACGACAAGACAGTTGCTCTTTTTCCCCCTCTCCCTCCCTCTTTTGTCCACTATCCTCCTCTGCATCGTCACCTCTTCCATTTTGCTCCCATTTTGCTGAAATCGACATTTCAAAAAGCATTTTCTGAACAAAAAAAGACAAGAAAGGGAATGTCTTCCCAAGCACCTCCACTTCCACAACTCTTGAAAAATTACAGCGTGAACCTCATCCTCTTTTACCTTTGTCTCGGTGTGTGTGCAAGCTCAGCAGAGCGCACAAAGACCTGCAGTGACATCAACCTCATTCACAGTGTGTCCTCTGTCTACGCTCACCCAAGAGGTGCTCTGTTTAAAGAGATCGGCTGAGCCCCTCCCCCCTACACACAGAGCCCCTTGTGATCCTAAATGACCACAACAATGTCAACACACACATATGACTTATCAAAATATGCAAGCTTCAAAGGATCCTAAAAGAAATGCATGTATTGTTTCTCTCAAATGCAACAGCACAAGGACGTCTATTATTAATTGTTTAGTCGACAGAAGCTGCAAAAAATGGTTTCCTTGAGCTCAAGCTGCATAAATAATCTGAAACATGGTTATTTAGAGGGCCGGCTGACACATGATGGATTCCTGATAACAGTTAAATGTTAATGCTGAAACGGACTGAAGCGCCTTTCATTGCTTTGTGAATTCAAATTAGAGCATTCAAATTAAATGCAGATCAGCTTTTGAGTGACTGTATGTGCGTTTGCATCCAAAAGGAGGCCGAGGGAATAAATTCCAAGTTTGGAGCAACAGTTCAGCACATTGTTTTTGCAAAGCTTGATCCAACAAACATCAGCAACAGAGGAGAAACGTGCAAACAGGGCTCTCACACTCAGAATGTGAAGCTTGTCACTCCGGTCTGTTTCACCTCATAGTCACTGCTGAATTGCGTTGACAGCAACGGCTCACAGAGCAGGAAGTGAACAGGAAGTGTGGATAGTTCGGCAGCGGCCTTACAGGAAGTCATTCTGCAACAGCAGCACACCATTTGGGAGAACCAGGGCGCGCTGAACCGGGACAAGTTCATCAAAAACCTAAATGTTTGGAACAAAGAGCATGCAGAGGCTGATTCAGAAAAGTTGGTTTATCTTTTTAATACGCAGGACAGTTCAAGCCTCCTGATGAGAGACACACAGGATTAAATTTTAGGTTCAGAAAACCTGGGATATTGAAAGTTAGAGAAAAAAAAAAAGATCCCATCGTTCCAAACATCTTTTAAACAAAACATTCTGACAATAATTGCTTTGAGGGTCAGATTAGTCCGTCCCCAACGGCCTGTAAACCAGCAGATTTATAAAGTGACCCCATGAAGCAGGTTCTGATTTAAGATTAGACCGATACATCTGAAGACCCTCATTTTTGGCAGATATTAGCTTTTTTTGTTGTTATTGTGTCAATATCGCTATGCATTGGCCCATTCATTATTACAGCAGTTCTTAAACCAGGTGGTGCGGCCCCTAGAGGTGGAATAGTGTAATTGCAGGGGGCGTGGTTAGGAATAAAATAAACATATGCCCATTTTTAAGTTTCTGCTATTATTCAATGAAAGCAATTCTGCTACACAGAAGAATGAAACAGTTAAACTGAAAAACAATTGCTCTTTAAATCTGTAGCTTTAGTGATTTAAAACAGATTGATAATAGCCATAAAAATAGACAATTTACTAAAGGTGACTTTTGTTTTTTCAAATGCTGAATAGTTTGGAGTAGGTTGAGAGTTTTAAGGAGGTGCAAAAACTTTCTTGTAAATAAAAAAGAAGGCCCAGCAGATAAAGTGCCTTGAGATCATGTGAAGTGAATGCCTCGCCGCTCCTTCCATTGTTATTGTTTAGCTTGATTTGCTAATGTTTTCGTTTAAACTGAGACTTGTGGGACATCATTGTGACGCTTTAATCATGTAAATGGAAGGAGAAAAAGCAATATCAGCTTAAAGAATCAGCCCAAAAACATTGGCATCAAACATCAGGGATCTGTGCTTCAGAAATGAGTTGGAAACGGTGCCATCAATACTTTCTTCTTCGATTTTTTGCTCTCTCTTTGATATTAAAAATCTTTCTCAGACATCAATTGCCTTATTATAAGTTTATGCCTTTTTTAACCTTTTGGTTTGGGAGATGAATGTAAAGACTATGATTCATGCCTTTTGGAGTGTACAGAGAAGTAAACAATAAAAGGTGCAGCTTGGTAACCACAGACTTCTTTGTTCAGATGACCTTTAACACCCTTTTCCCCAGACAAAAATATGCTTAAAACAAAAGGAAAGAAAAATAACTTTCTATTATAACAGGTGAAAAGCAGACAAGTTTAATATAATGCCACATAAATATAGTGCTAATTAGATTAAACAAGCAGATGAAACTGCTGCTGTCACATCTGTAGCGACATATGATTGGAGTTTCTTGAGGTCTCCTGTGACGTTCACATAGGACTGTTCAGAGACACAAAAAACATGATCATCTGTTTGATCCCCACTATTAGATAAAAATGTATTAAAGAAAAGCCAGTCTGTCATAAAAAACCACTAGTGGGCTGGAAGGAAGTGATGCACAGCTGTGGATGGTACACTGGGGCGTATGCTCGGCCATGTTTCCTGCTCCTCTTCCCTCCCTGGAGTTTAAAAAAAACAATATCACTGATTAGAAACCCTTTTCTGCAGCCACTACCATCGCTGGCATCGCTTGGGAGGTAGATGCGAAGGGGAAATATGGAGGCCAAGTGTAAGAATGCTTTTACGTGAAGATCAAACTGCAGCAGCAGAACCCTCTGACCAGTACCTCCAGTAATGTGAGCCTGATAACCTTGACTTTTTCCCACCAAGCCCTGCCTTTTAAATCAGACCCCCACGGGTGGTATGCAAGCCAGACAGTGAGTGTGTGGCAAACTATTAACACACACAGGAAACAGGCCAGACTGGTAGCCTACACAGGACAAATGTCCAACAACAAAACACCACCTTTTTTTTCTTCTCCTTTTTAAAGCCTTTGTGTATCAGCTGTGAGAGGCGCCACTTCCACCGTTGTATTCTCCTGCTTATGTTTTGTTTTGCAGGCAGCGGAGCAGACTAATGGATTTATGAGAGTCTTCTGCATCTGAACAGTTTAAGATTGATTGATCGCCTCATTAGCCGAGTTACCACTGCATCATCAACCGTTAGTCTAATAAATAACACTGAATATAGTCCAGAGGTCCACTTCCTGGTAATTTTTAGAGAACTGCCTGTGAATACAGCCTTAAGGAAGGTGGTTAAGGTGAGAACATCTCCGAGTTGAGTTGTCACAAGTTCTAACGCCGCACTGAAACAAATTTGTCTTTGTGTCTATTAATACGCAGCTCTAGAGGCTGAGTGAGCAGTTCAGCAGGAGGCGAGTCACTTATGGGTCTAATTGGAGCAACGGTGGGATAGATCAATGAATGCAGGAATTTCACACCGTGCTCATAACGCTCACCTCAGGTTCAACCCAACACGCACATACAAGATGAATTATTGGCTTTCATAAGAGTACACAAAAACACTCTGAGTCAGGTGGAAAGTAAACCTTTTAAAGCCACCAGTGTTTGCAAATAAATCTCTTTATCCTTACAGCCTGTTGGCTTCATTCTGAGGGACTTTGGTAAATGACTGCAGTCCCATAAAGACACAAAGCTTACACACGGGTTACTATGAGTTATAACCTCCAGTAACTATGTCACGCTTTTTAATACCATCATGAAATAAACAAAGTTTATCTCATCATCTTCACCATTCTGCTCTTTATAGATAAACGTAAGACAAAAACATCTTAAAGTTAGCAGGTTAACCTGTCAAGCTATCTGCTCAGGTCGCCAACCTACAGTTTAAAGTCAAGTCTACTAATAATTCAAAAGCATCCGCTTTACCAAATGTGATGGGTAACACGTTACTTTTCTACCGTGCCGACTGCTTTTTGTCCTTTTTTTGTAGCAAGAAATATCCACAAAGTAAATGAACAAGAAAAAAGTAGCTGCTTTTTTTGAGCCAGCCAACCGGCAGTGTGCAGCAACAAGTGGGGAAGGGACACTTCTGTGTGGCCTCATGGTAAACAAAGCTAGAGACATCTGGCTAAAAAGAAAACAAAAAATGAGCATGCATGCGTGGGTTCTCTCTGGGTACTCCGGCTTCCTCCCACAGTCCAAAAACATCACTGTAGCTTAACTGGCATCTCTCAATTGTCCCTAGGTGTGAGTGTGTGCGCATGGTACGTCCTTGTGTGTCTATGTGTTGCCCTGCGGCAGACTGGCGTCCTGTCCTGGGTGTACCCTGCCTTACGCCCATAGTCTGCCGGAGATAGGCACCGGCCCAACCGTGA
>JAUZNJ010042938.1:0-33369 GCA_034780135.1 Jordanella pulchra | reverse complement strand
AACTCCCTTTTAACAGGAAGAAACCTCCAGCAGAACCAGGCTTAGTGTGAGCGGCCATCTGCCGAGGAAGACTGGGGAACAAGGAGAAAGAAGCAGATATAAAAGGTAACTGTCATCCAGCTCCATGGGCAAGAGAGAACAAAGTATGAAAGAAAACCAGTTAACACAGAAACAAAGTTTAACATATTTGCCATACATGGTCATTTATTAATTTTTTGTTACATTGGTCGTGAATTGCAACTAAATTTAATTAAACAATAATTAAATGGGTAATACGAAAATGATGACTTCCAACTTAAATATATAATATTTTCACTGAAAGTTGTGAATTTCTCCATGTAGTTTTTGTTGGTAAAGAGCTCTTGGGAACCTGTTAGTGGCAGCAGCATCATTCATTTATTTATTGGGCTGGCTCTGCATTGCCAAAACCAGTTATTGCAAAAAAAAGAAAAAAAAAAAAAAAAAAGATCACAGCATGACACCAGGTCTAAAATGTTCTGTTTGTATTCACATTGTGCATAAAATATTTTAACACGTCTGAAGTGAGAACTGAGGAAACTCTGAACTGAAATACAAAAGGGACATTTAGATTTTTTTTTTTTAAAGCTCGATTATGCAAGTCAAAATGTTGATTGCAAATATATACATGAGACCGTAAATTGAAAATATCTATATTTCCAAATAAAAAAAAAAAAAAACATTTCATAAAAATATTTCATTTCAAAGCTTCAGCTAAGTTGACAAAACCAATTCCTTAAATTAAATAGAAACCGTTAAAGGAAGCATTTTCCATCAGAATGCAGGTTTTATTTTTGATCACATTATACTAAGTGAAATGTTGATTGCAGAAAATAAATCCTTAACCAGCAGATTTAAACTGACATTTGACAAAAGCCTTTAAAATTAAATAAACTTTGAAATCTTCATTTGATCATGTTAAGACCTTTATGCAAATTCTAACAGTTTGCAGAACCTCACACAAATACCTGTAAAACATTCTTAAAGTATTTAAAAACAATGACAGAAAAATCCTGCTTAATTTTTACCTAACATTTATCTATATAAATGTATTACTTGTTTTCCCACCTACTGATAGTAATTAAAATTAACATTCGTAATCATTAAGAGAAAAAAAAAGAGACAGCTAAAAAAAAAAAAAAAAATCTAGAAAATTCTAAATAATTTGAATTCAGAATTGGTTTAGGAAGCAGATAAGTAGATTTAAAACGCTTTATATACACAGAGCTTTGCAGGTATTACACCGTCTACACAGGCATCAGTCTTCAGTAGAAATCAGTAAAAGACAACCATTAACTGTGCTTTGTGTGGGGAAGGAGTACAGGACTGGAGCACAAACTTAAGACAAGTGAGACTGGAGAGCCAAATCAAAATAATTTATTTTTGGTGACATTTCGTACAGTTTCTAAGATTGTGTCCCAAACACTTGGTTGATCGATTACTACATTGCCTGTTGCCACCCCAACCAAACAGAAAACCAACCCAAATAATATCAGAGGGGGGAAGCAAGTTCTGTAGATATTTGCAAGCCTGTCGACATCAATCATATGCTTCTAAAAATTATTTCACATTACTCTTGAGTACGATTCTTTTTAAAAACAAGTTAGTGCATTTCTTTAATTATACTAAATCACTAGCTGCTCATACTCAATGAGGAAAAAAAAAAAGCCCCAGTGATTGGATACTCGTTTACTGCATTGACAAACCCAAAGGAAATGCATCAAGTATTCTTCCTGTCAGCTGACACTTTGATCAGTATACAAATGTCATATGCGTGATTTTATTTTGACAATGCGATTTCACACAACTTTGGCGAAACCAGCCAACCAAGATTGGGAGAAAAGCGTTGTGCATTAAAATTAAAATAAATAAATTCAAAAAGCAATACATACAGTGAGTCAAACTTCATATTCTAAGTCAACCTGTTTTTTTTTTCTTTCCAAAAATTAAAAAAAGGGAAAATAATAAAAAGGAGAAAAAAACCTGCAAATTCACCCTAAAGCACAAAAACAATCTGATAGATACAGGTCTGTCAAAGCATCTCTTCAAATTTAGTACTAGAAATAATTACATTCTCCCACACATCTCTAGTGAAGGGTTATAACAATATAGCAAAGGCAACTATACCTCTACAGCTTCTCAAAAAAAAAAAAAAATCCAGTTTCACTGAGCCAAAATTTTCCCCCCCTAGCTAAAGTATTTAGCCTATCATCAATAAAAATCATAAATGTTATCCTAGAACTCTAGTCGCAGGCAGCTGGCACATAGCATGAGGAAAATGTTTCCACAACTTTGCTGCCAGTTATTGTGTAGCTATCTACCTCAACAGCAGTCCTCAGCCTCTTTTCTCAAAACTTTGTCACCATAAGGAACAATTCACAGATATAAGCTTAACCTGAATATCCTGTGATAATGTAGAAACGCCAAGCCTCACTTGAACCAACAGGCACACTTAACAGTCAAATCTTACCATCGACATATAGATTTCTCTCAGCCCCCCCCCCAAAAAAGACAAACAAACATGTAAACAGAGAACCTGTCGGATTAACGAAGTTCTGAATCCACCGCAGTGGACAGACCAACAAATGGTTCTGATTAACAAAATAAGAAAAACTTTGGACCAGGTTCATTGAGCCCCCCCCCCCAAAAAAAACCTATTTCAGTTTTAAACAAAAATCACACAGATGACCATGGTGTACAGGAACAGTTTCTGAAACCAATAACGAATCAGAATCAAAACACCACTGTTGAACAAAGTTTCGTTAATATACATTAGAAGAATCCACCATTCGTTTATCTAGGCAACGACTCAAAATCTCTGCTGGGAAAAAAAAAACAAAACAAAAATCAAGTTACCCATTTCATTAAATCAGTGCGACTGCAGCACTTCAATCATTTTGCCTGACAATCAATGCACACGTAGACATCAGTCGACCCTTCAGTCATATTTGCAAACCTAAGCACACAGAGGGGAAAAAAACAAAAACTGATGTCTCTTTGCGCGTTAGTGATATCTTTGTACATGTACATGACATATATGCATGTTATCATCTTAGTGCATATTGTTCTTTCAGACCAACATCTATTTTCCAAAATAATAAAAAAACAATAGGTAGAGGGCCGTTTATGAGGCCCAGGATCCCACCTTCCCCCAAGCAGAGCATAAGCACGGCTCCTGATAAATCGCACTTATATTCTGTAAAGCGTAACGCTGGAGGCCAAAGCGAGAGCCGCGTCCCTTTTTGAACCACTTCTATAAGTTCATCAGGTGTCACTTTGCCCTCAAGTCCAGGATGTTAGTCGTTTTAAAAGCTTTTCATTGGACAGTCTCTGCTCATCGAGAGGGGGAGGTGGCTACCATAAAGTTGTTGCTTTTATTTTATTTATCTTTATATAGTTTTATATATATATATATATATTTATATATATATCTCCATGTATATATATTCATACACATTTTTTTCTGGTCATCAAGTTTTTACTTTGGCGATACTGGTGGTATATTCTGCTCTTTGCCAGTCTGCCTGTAGCCTCCCTGAGGGGAGCCTCTTCGAGCTGGGGGTGGGCGCCGTTGGTCCCGAAACTTGAGCCCCCCCGGGCCTCTGGGCCCGTTGCTGCGATGGTAACTTTGAGAGTCACGTTCACGCGGCGGTCGGCTTTCCTTGCATTCCCACCCGCCCTCCTTGTCGTGGCCTCTCTCCTGCTTGTCTCCGGGACTGCTGCTGGAGCCCAGCTCCTCGGCCTTGTTCACGCGCAGCTCACGTAACGGCTGGCCAGACGCCGTGCCGGAGGGAGGCTGGGCAGGGGCTGCTGGGGGAGGGTCTTTGGGTGGCCGTTGGCACACTTCTGCGTAGCTCAGTTTACGGGGTTCCTGAAGAAAGGAAATTACACACGAAAAAATCGTATGCTTGAGATCTGAGAGATTCAAAGTAGTTATTAATTTAATGTGTTAAAGTACTGCTTTGCCTACATAATACAAACAAATAATCAGGAATTTTATGCAACAGAGTAAAACATGATGCATCATTCTATTAAAGCCAACTCATTACAGTGCGTTTCTTTTCATCTTGGGCTTATTTTTTACTTTAATATAATCAAAACAAAATTGTAAGAAGGCATGCAGAAATGAATGACTATATAAAAACAATTGAGTAAGAAAGAAAGTTATTTGTGTTTAAATTATTTTTCTTTCTTTTAATTTGGGCAAAACCGTAAAAGTTTCAAGTATGCCAAGATAATAAATGTCAATATAGCAAACTTGTGCAACATAAAAATTTGTTAAGATTTTTTTTACTCATCTTATAGTTTATCAACTTAATGAGAAAATCATGATTTTGAAAACCATTTGATCTTTCCTTAAAACTTGAAAAAAAGTTTAAGGGGTATGAATACTTTTGCAAGCCACTCTTCAGCTTCAGATAATCTCCCATAATGTGAATGTTCATTGGGAAATTAGATAATGTTCTAAACTAATGACAGGAAAGATTAGTAAATATCATCTTATTGCATTAAATAAAAAAATCTAATTACCAGGAAGAAAATCAAGTTTGCAGTAAAGCAGATTTCCATATACCTGTGCTGGAGCGGCAATAGTGGCTGTAGAGGGGGCAGGTGTACTGGGGGTCCCAGCTGTGGAAGCAACAGAGGGCTGAGGTCGTGAGCTAGACGCAGGCTGTGAGGAAGAGGAGGAGGAAGAGGAGTTCACGCTAGATTGAACTGGTGTACGCTGAGTTGCTTTGGACGCTGGGGGTTCGGCCCGCTCGCCTCTCTTCTCTTGATGAGTTATACTGTCAGAATAAACGTGTTGAAGATCAGCTCAGAAAGAGAAGCATCAGAGTTTAAACAGCAAATACATGAGGAAAAAAAAACAGAGCATCATACCGGGAAGCCAGAGAACCAAGTGGTTGCGAAATGGATTTTGGGGCAGCCAGAGCAGGACTTGAGGCAGCCACAGCATCCTCAGTGGCCTGGGTTTGGACTGATCCGGGACTAACAGTGGTTTCTTTATTGGTCTGCTCCGTCTGTAAGATGCAAAAAGGCGTTTAAATCACACCTGAAAACCCACAGAGATTTATTAATTCTAAATAAAATAACTCTTACCTTGTACAAACCTCGCACTACATCAGACATTCGGTTTTCTAGTACAGGCTCTCCCTGAGTGCTGACCACGCAGCCAGGAAGTGGTGGGAAGTTGGTGGCAGCCAAGTCAAACTTGGGAGGGGAAACCTTCACCTCGGCTAAGGGGACAGGTCTCTGCGATGATAATGGAGAAAACAGTGAATAACGAGGCGATGGCTGGAGATCCAAGCAAACCAAAGATCGAAAGCAGCGAGTTTCAACCATTTACCGTGTTCCGCTCATCTTCTCGCCTCCTTCGTGTTCCTCTGTAGGTTGTGCTCCGTCTGCAAAACACATAATTAAATCATCAGCAATTAGGATCAAGCAATAACATTCATCCCATCATTCAAACTTACTTTAGGAAAACTGATTGATAAACAGTGAGTGCTGCAAAGTACAAGCTAATAAATGGAAAAATTATTTAGTGTAAGTATCAATAATTAGTGTGTTAATCAAGATCTAATGTCAAGGATGACGGTGTTACTGATACTGCAGCTGACATGTTTAAATCTATGATCAACTTCTTGGTTGAAAGATTTAAAAAAAATGTCAAAGCAGCTAGAAGGTGACCTGGGCAGTCATTTCTGTTTCACCAGATATAATCTACTTTTTTAAGAGTACCATTCTGTTTTTTTTTTCTCTTAAATTTAAATCAGATGATAAATTATTATTGGTTTTATTTCTTTAAATATACTGAAAGCGCCCCGAGCCTCCATTTCAATGAAAAGCTGTTTAGCAAACTGCGATTTTTATCTCATTTACGCCCACGATGTACTGCAATTTCTAAATGTGGCAATTTAGAATATTTTTACCAGAAAAACAATAAGGTGGTGTTTTTAATCATTAAAGCCACTTTTTTCAATTCTATAAACATGAAAAAAAGTCCAGTTAAAACCGACTCCAGTCAGAATCAGTGTGGCTGTAATAAGGCTACATGAACCACCAAATTAGAACCTCTACAATGGAGCTAGAAAGGCTGACATAATAACCGCACTGCATTGTGGGATTCTCTAACATCAGGAAACAGACTTTTGTTTGACAACATCAGCTACACCTAAAACGCTGCTTTTGTTTTCTGTCTTTTTGTCAAAAGAAAAATAGTTAAAAACAGGGTGCAAATATGCAGAGTTGTTAAGAGTAAAATAATAATAATAATAATAAAAAAAACACACATTAATACAGAAGTTATTTTTACCAGCAGCAGTCCAAGTTTACCTTCCACGTCCAGCAATGCCACCGTCATCACTGGGATCCAAAGACGATGAGGACGAGGAGAGCTGCGAGAAGGCTGAAGTAATGTCAGTGGTTGTCTGATTAGTGGTGATGGGGGCTCCAACACCGACAACATGCGTCTGTGGGCAGCGGAGGGCAGCCAGACTCTCCAGTGGAACAGGTGTTATTGAGGCTGCAGTCACCTCACTGGTCCTGACTTGGGGCTTTACATGGTTTCTGTTCAAGAAGAAATTTAAATAAAGTTCAGATAACATGGATGATTGATGGCAGACAGATTTAAATGAACATACATGATGCTAATTTCTAGGAGATTTATCGTTTACAAATCTGCGTTCATGTTTTTCAATTCTCTACTTTTAGAAACTTTGAGATTCACAAAAGTCACGTCATGACAGCCCCATCTGAACTAAAGTGGTTCCAGTGCTAGTTCAGAGCTGATCCTAAAGTCAGTTTTGGTTTACGTTTTTCTTAAGGCTTTAACCTCTGCAGTCAGTGAGATATTTCATGTGAACTTCTTTTCTGTATTTAGGAGTTATCCCAGAAAACACTGAACACAACACCCGCCCACAAATCAAACATTGTGGTGGCAGCATCATGCTGTCCAATAGAGGGAAATATTTTAAAACCTATTAAAGACTGCAATAGACCACAGATCGGTTGTTTTCACTCCAGCTGGACTGGAGAAAAACTAAATAAAGATAATTAAATGTTAAAAATTGTACTTAGCTAGAACTGAAATCACTTTGGTGAAAATATATCACATACAGAAAACAGCAACATGCAAATGATTTTAAAGGAAACAATGGCTCCAACAACACAAACATTATTGCTTGTTGGAAGAACCACATCATGCTGCATCTTTTAACACAACATAAGCAAGCAGACGGGTTGTCTGGGCTGCAGCTGTGCCTGTGATTGGCTGAAAGGGACTGCAACTAATCACAGACATGCCAAGTAGAGCCAACATAATCTGAGTGAAGCAGAGCTAAACTTCAAGTACTTCCTATATGGTTTTATTATTTAATCTAAATTGAGTCAACCCTCAGATCTCATAATCTGAACGCTCATCGGGATGGGAGTGAAGTGTCTGACTCTGGAAAGAAAGAAGGGAAGAGGGAGAAAAAAGAAAGGAAAGAAAGAGGACCAAAGCCATTCGACTTCATCCCATGTTTTCCCTCTATGCGCATCATGATCTCATCATCAGGTTGAAATTATTCATCAGCTTCTCCAGACTGCACCAACTTGTCGGCTCTCTCAAAAGCACATGATACTTGGTCAATGATGAAAACGGCGAGAAAACGTAAAAAACGAGTTAAGTGTAAAATGGAGTTAACAATAACTGATGTTACTGATGCGTGTTTGGTGCCTACAGTCCATAAATGGAATTAACTGGTTATTAAATTTAGGAGGAAAAATTCAACTTCTCTAAATGAACGGCACCAAACATCATCACAGAAATGAAAGGATAAATAATGACCAAAATAAAAATATCTGATGGTCAGAGGGTGTGGTCCTGTTAGGAGTTTAGTCATTTGGCTGCAGCAGAACGGTAAAACATGAGGGCAACAATGAAGCTTATAAAGTATAACATAGTGGTACCTGAAGGCATTTATTACATTCTTTCTCGAGTACAGAGGGACACTGTGAGGACAGTAAGAAAGAGGGAAGTGAGGAGCGTTTCCCTGTGGGGTCATATTTTCTTCAGACAACACTGCATTGCAGATGATCTGATTTCAACAGTCTAACTCTGCATGCAAACAACAACACAAGTGGTAAAAGCTAGTTTGAGTATGATAATGAAAACAGCAGGCTGAGATTTAAGTCAACTTTAAAAAAAACACAACATAGCAAAAACAAACCAAAACAAAAACCATACAACCGGAAAAACCCAAACTAAACCTGCTTACCGGTTTCTGTTGAATGGGCGAGTTAGGTTAAGAGCGGTGGAGCCAGCTTTGTAGTGTCCTGCAGAGCCAAATCCATTCATAAAGCTGCTGTTAGGAAAAGGTGCCTGCAGGGAGGGAAAGAGGCAGCGTTTACCGATCTGGTTTGATGTAGCAATTTTCTCCATTTACTCTGCAGCACTTCAAGAATGTCAGAGAGAAGCTTTGCAGTCCATTATATTAAAGCTGAGAATAAATGTACTTCTTCATTTTAAATCCCAATATACACAAAAATTGGACACAGCAATTACTAAGCAATTGAATAGAGGTGATTCACTGTCCTTCAAATATTTTGGAATATCCTAATGATAGAAAAGGGTTAGACGTATTTAGTTTTAATGCAACCGCATGTTTTTCTCACATGCATTCAGCTCTTTATTTTTTTTTAGTACAAATCATTTTTCTATGTCATATTTACTTCCTGTGTACAGATACATTTTGATTAAACAAAAGTAAATCCATGAGGGCCAGGTTGCTGCAACATTTAGATGTGTCTCTTGTCCAACACACCTGAATCCAACTGCCCCATTAATACAGTCTGTCGAGCCGATATTTGAAAGGGATGTGATGAAGCATTGAAAAGGTTGAGGAAAGTGTCCCTTAAAGAACAGTGGCTTTATACCATTTAAAGCAGACAATGCAGTTAAAATGTAGGTTAATTACAGGAACGAAGGATGAAGGATGAAGTTTTTTCAACAAAATAATTGTTGTTTGTATTATTTTTTTAATTAAACTAAAGAGATGAATAAAAATTTAAATTGATCAAAATGGGTGTGAAACATGTTAGAAATTCCATCATAAGCCCCAGTTGTATTAAAACAGTAGGTGATATAACAATAAAGTAGAGGATTTCTGAGCAATAGAAACCTCTGTCTGCATAAGACAAGCTTTAAGTTTCAGCCATAAACTGACACTGTTTTATTAGCAGAGAAGCTTAAGTCCTATTTAATACACAAATCTTCTACAATAGATGACTTTCCCAACTGCAAATAATACGGCTTTTAATCAGCATTTTTAGTTTAACAAAATAGTTCAACTTTAAACATTTTAAACAATCAAAGGTCTCGTCTCTGTAGCCACATAATCTTTCAGAGCTCACCAGTCTTCAACAATAACAATGGATAAAAACAAACATTTTTTAAACAATGCATCAAATGCTCATCTTTAAATATGAAACACCAAAATACTGATCAGTGGGGAAACATTTACTAAACTGTAAAAGCAGCAACAGCTGAAACAAAGAGGAGCAATTTGTAACATCAACGATAGTTTTAGTCAAACTACACGTTGTCTGTTAAAAGTTGAATCTTACCAGAGGAGTTTCAAAATAGGGTGTGGGTGAAGGGGTCCAAGTAGGAGGAACAATGCCGTAGACCGGGTACTGCTGCTGGGGGTAGACGTGCTGCATGTAGAGTGGAGAGCTGTACTGGGACTGGTTCTGGGACTGCTGGGCGTACAAGCTGCTGTCCATGCTACGGTAACCATTCTTTGCAAAAAATGTGTTTATGGCTTTTATTCTTGCCTATTGGAGGAACAAAATGCAATCAGTAAATCACTTAGGTTTCCCAAAGAGCTAACAATCAAACATTCTGTTTAGCTTACCATAATGGGTTTTCCCTGAAATGTTTTGACTTCTTCCCTTAAGTACCTGTACGCCTGGAAGAGCAATTCAAGTGTCACCTAAGGAGCTGCATTTTGAACAGTCTGCAGCAGAGGAGAGAAGAGTGTGAACAGACGTACCTGCTGAGCATCGGTGTCCGACTGGAATGTGATGTACCAATTGTTGTTGTGTGCAAACTCGACACTTATCACTTTTGGACAATTGTCGTTTTTAAACAACGACTCAACTTCCTGTTGAGATGAAGCAAAATAGTCATCTTTAAAATCTATTGCTTCCAAAAGTCTCAATGACTAATAAATATGCACATGGGGTGGCTGTACCTCTACAGGTGTGGTTTCAGGGACCTCTCTAAGGATGATGATGCATCGTTTGTGATTGGGTCGCACTTTTTCTCCTTTCTCATCAACTTGTACCATTGGAGAAGCTAAAAAGCATGACATGCATATAAATACAGATTCGAACCGAAGTGTCATCCCGATGACGTGACTTACATCTCAACACGTCCAGGATGAGCTCCATGTCTGTGGTGAGGACCTTTATGCCCTCCATGCTGGCTATGGTCCAAATGGGGACAAACTGGTCGCTGTCCATCTGAGACATAAGGTATAAATCCTTGGAGAGGTTTTCTCTGAAACAAAGTGATAAATTCACACAGGTAAGTGTCACCTTTTTCTCTCTCCTCTCAACAGACCAGTATCAGAGCGCAGATGTTCGCAGATTCAGAGGTTTTTGAAAATGTAGTTTCAATTAGTCTATATTTTGGACAACTCCCCTTCATGCCCCATTTCCTTTAATGAGATACTGGATGAAGTTAGAGGGTGACTAGTTACTGGACTTGTTTTTAAATCAAATCTAGTTACTCTAGTTTTTTTTTTTTTTTTTACATTTTCAGTGATTAAAACCATCTCAATGTGTAGAAACTAAGGCCCTTACGCATCAATGGACCATTAAAACAGAAAAGAATATTTCCTTTGTTTTTAGTAAAGGAAGTTGAATAAGGTTGTTGATTTCTCTTCAAAAAATCTCACCATGTTTGACTCCTACCTTGAGAAATAAAACTCCAGTTCTTTCTTCAGAGACTCTCGTAGATTTTCAGACGAGACTTGTTCTTCGGTTTTGGAATCTAAAGGAGGACGAAATCAAAATATCAAATTAAGAAAAATGATCAAAGACGAATGTTTTGGTTCAATAAACAACCTCCAACAACTGTGCTTCCTCCATTAAAAAGGAGGTTCTGGTACTATACATCTATTTTATTAAAAACAAAAAAATGTGAAACTGCATTTTCATAGCCCCTTATGCAGTTTAAAGATGCTGAAAAAAAATGGAATTTTATTCCAGTGGATTGAGGAACCACATATTAAGTATTCATACAAAGGGAAAATGTTTGTAAATAATTATTAAAAATATCTTAATTGGAATATTTTCTGAAAGTCTATTTTTGATTAGACGCTGTTCAGTTAATTCACAGACAGTTCACCAAGCCAACAGAAAACTGTCCACAGGTTTCCTTAGACTTCTGACTTTGACATATATCAAATGAATCCAAAGCAGTTTTTATGCTATTCTGTGTGCAAAGGCAGCACATCCGTATCTAGTGATTAGATTTCTTCAACTCTTCCTCGGTCAAACATTCCAGTTTGAGACGTCCATCTCCTGTCTTGTTCAGGCCTTCATCCCTTCCCTTCTTCGGCAGATCAAAACAACTTCTTAGCCAAACAAACAAACAAAAAAAAAAAAAAGTGTTATCAGCAGCAACAGCTAACAGGAACGACGATGCGTCTTTTTTGTAAAACTTGAAAATTTCCTTTGCAAGCAAACATCAAATTCAAAAACTTCAAAGGAAATATGTATATTCTTTTTAAAGACACAACTTTTATAATGTGATTGAGTCCTGATAAAAATAAAAACCTCTCTGATTCAATACAAGTTCTATCTTTATTTACTTTCTGAATAATTTGCTGACAACGTAGCTCAAGGGTGATGGCAGTGTAACCCAGCGCAGGTTTCTCAGAGTCAAAATGGATGTTGAAAAGGTAGAAACTGCTTGAAAGGTTAGGTGTGGTTGTATATTTATGAACTAAACCAAAGTTAAACACTGGATGTGTTCAAAGACTGAAACAAGACAGAGCTGTGCTGCAGGCACATTATAAAACAAATTTACAAATGCTTTCCTTCTATTTCTACAAAATTGGAAAGAGGCATCTCCTTGGATGTAGCCACCGTCATAGTTTAGGGAACTCTGGGTGTGAGGTGACATGACTGACCAGAGCTCCCCGTCGTGGACTCTGCAGGGGAAAAGCCCAGCTCTTGAGGGTCCATTCCATTTACTGCTATCTCAGCTGTTGCTGTGGAGCTGCTGTCACCCAGGGCGGTAAATCCCACAGTGAACTGCTTACAACCAGCTGATGGAGTCTCTGAATAACCTGTGGAGAACACAGGAACAAGGTTTGATTCAGAAACGGAGTCAACTATTTGTGAATTATCTCTTTTTTAAAATTGCTCTCATCTCAGCACCGTCTGCCTCTGTCAAGTTAACCTCAATTCATTTTTATATTGATGTATCAAATACTTACTGATGTCTGAGGGAGGCCAATGAGGACTGGAAACAGCCTCGCTGGGGGCCACGGGGATCTCCTGCCACACCTTGGCATTCGGGTTCAAACCAGCACCGTTCGAGGTGACCTTCAGGAAAAAACAAAGACACAAAAGCACAGGATCAGGTAAGATCAAGTCAAAACAAGAATAAAAAGTCTATTGTTTGGTTTCTGGCAGGAAGGAGTATTGCAAAACATGCTTAAGGATTGTAAGGAACATGGACTCCAAGCTCCAGGTAAAACAATCACTTCCAGAGGTTTTTCCATCCAACGCCAACTTCAGCAGTTCATCACAGTTGCCATCACAATCTGGATTTTGGTCAGACATCTTAAAATAATTGTATGGATAAAATCACCATAGTTAAAAGGAAGGAGGAAAACACCAACTCAGTCCTGGCAGTTCAATTTCCTGTTTCTCACCATCTTGTGTGTTTTGGTTGAGTTCCTCCAGTAACAAACTTGAAACTCTTAAATCCTTCTTCACTGTTTTTGCAAAAGCCCTTTTATCTCTTATTTATGTAAAGCAGGTTTTTAAAGGCAGAAAAACAAAAGATAAGCGTGTCACTATGGTTCTATGAATCCCTGATGACCGCCAGAGATTCTCGGTCAATCCGAATCCTTGCTTCCGCTAGAAGACTCTGTAGGAACAGAGGCCTGGATGAACGGCAGCATATATAGCCGCACAGGTGTGACTCTGCTGGCATAATTACTGGAACTGTGAATAAGTGAGTGAAACATTCATTGCTTTTAGCGCCGCCCTCTGGTGGTCAGTACGGATGAAATAGAGCCACATTTTAAGGTTTCACTACAGGGAGCTCTGAAACCCCCCCCCCCCTGATCTTCATTTATTCCACATAACAATGGTGAACAGCTTTGTTTCAGTAGTTAAGAGCTGATATTTATCTAAGAAAACCTAAAACCAGTCCAAGCATTGTAAATAGGACTGCACAATGTATCACTTATTGTTATTGAAATAATCACTGAGTAGACCGTAAGCATTAGCTAAATATTTCCACACCATGCAATTTGCCCATCGATGCAAATAACATTATGGGATATTTTTGTTTGGGGAAGCATGACTTATAGTGAAGGCTGCAAGTTACAAATATTTTGCAAATCAATCAGTTTGTTGATTATTTTTCCTAATAACATACAGATGGAAAAAGTTGCTTAACAGATCCTTTAAACAATTTGAACCAGTAATAAACTACGAAACCTTATATGTTATGGATAGAGGATAGTTACAAACAAAAAAGATGTTGTTAGTCCCAAATGCAAAATAGATTTTTTTTTGGGACGTAATTTCTACCCTGGGTTGGTCGTTTTTTAGTTTAAAAGTCTGTACACTGTAACTGGTCCAATGAATTGTTGAACCCTATTCAAAACGTGAAGAAAACATACAGAAACTGTTTGCCAGATGAATTCCTGCAGTATTTATGAATTTACAAACACAAGAAAAACCATCTGATACCACTCAAACTACAAAAAGCCAGTTAATGGCCAGAGGTGGGACATATAGGTGTGACGAAAACAAGAGCTGCTGAGCCTACAGCCAAACCAAAGGAGGACGTACGCATTACTTCTGCTGCTATTACATTTTGTCAGAATCCATGGTTTTATCTTTGAAAGAGGAACAGCAAGAGCATAAAAGTGCAAGTTATCGTTGTTTCTCAAGGCATCAGCTACCATTTTATTTGTTGCCATGACTGGCTAAAACCAAACTTTGGTAGCTAGGTGCTATGTAACTAATGAACTTGAAAGGCTCTGCTGAGTATCCCTCCTTTCCCCTAACTGATTAAATAGAATCAGTGTCAGATTAATAATGTGAACTGAACCTGGAGTTTCATGTTATCAATCTAGCTTTTCAGGTTAAATAAAGATCAGCTGATTAATGCAAAAAAACAAAAGTGTTTCACTTTTGAAACATCTTATTATGGCCAGAAAACAACTTTCAATAAAATCTAAGAGTTGAGGTTAATACTAATTTTAACCTGGTAAAATACCTACTATCTACTGTCTTTATGCGCAGTGAATCTAAGCTATAGCAACACTGTTCACACACTGTTAGTTTACTTCAAGCTTCACTATACTATTCCAGAATATTGTGCAGCCCTAATCATGCAGTTATACTAAATGCAAAATCTACCAAAAATATCAAGTGTTTATCAAGTGTTTAGACCAATCCGACATGTATTATCCTTCTCTTAATACAATCACCTCGTACAGGTGGGTGGTAGCACTGTGAAATCCCAGCCAATCACTTTGAGATTTCCCATTGCCATTCATCCCAGCTAGAAGTGAATATTAAGGGTTTTTAGGTGGTAAAAACTGAAAAAAACAGAATATAAAATCAAGCATTTTTCACAAGACATTTTAAATTAATGTAGGCATTAATTGAAAAACTGTTTCGCCATAGTTAAGAAAATATGTTAAGTGAAATGTTTAGTCTTTTCCTTGTTCAAGAAAGAAAATACATTCTCCTGGTTTTTCATGTACACCTAAGAGGAATGTAACCTTCTTTATATATTCTTGTCCCCTTTTTCCAGATTTTATGCTGACAGCTCCACTGGAGGATAGATCACACCATGGATGCAGTGACCATCTCCCAGACAGCTTCCTGATTGGTTGATGTGTCAAGCTGTATGTAAGCTGCAGAGGTTCTCTGCCCTTTTTCCTTGTAGGGTTCTGGAGGCAGGCCTTCTGTAGGTGTTATGTTTTGCCCTGATTAGTGCTCTCCTGCTTTAAAAGCAGTTATGCATGAGGCAGACAGGAGGCTTTCCCCCTCTCCCTCCTCAATTGGTTTAGTTTGTATCTTATGGTTGGGTTTTTTTGCACCATATGGAGGCAACAACCAACCGACCAGGGTGTGGGAGGTCTATGAGTGGTTTTGGCGGTGACTCAGGGCCACCAAACATGGGAGCATTCACAACGATTATCAATAAATATCGGAACCAAAATACACCTAAAAAACAAGATTTATTTATTTTCATGTCCTGTGGCCTACTAAAACCAAATTCATCTTAAATAATCAGTTTAGACTAGACAGACAGGGAACAAGGCTCTTTGTCCAGATTAAAAGATTTTTTTATTTCCGAATGCAGACAGTGTTAGACAATATCGGGATTGAAACAGATGTGCAATACACCGTCAAACCAATGCCCAGGACATGTAGACAGCACTGTAAAACATCCACGTATACAGTTTATTGGCAAAAAAGAAAGTTGATTTTGGCGTTAATCGTCCTTTAAAATAGGAAACCTAAGTTTCGGTTTCTCTTCGCTCTGTGCTCGTATGGATTGAGTTTAGCTCTTTTCATTTGACCCTCATACTGGTTTTAATTAATGTTTGGCAGTCCTATACTGCACAATATTACCTGTTTGAATGTTCCATTTGGCTAATTTTGTGCATTTTTTCTTTTTAAAAAAAAAACCTAATTATTGCTTGATTTTTGATTCTTTTATTGCAGATATTAACAGAAAACTGAAATCTAATCCATAAACAAAAACTCTAATTGGACATTAGTTCTGATACAACTTTGTAGTAGAAACTGCATTTTGAAGTTTCCATTTTGCATTGTAGGAATTCTGCTTTGTTGTACCCAACATCTTTAGCCTGCAGCCAAATGCTACTTCGCCTTGAGCGTCACTCTTAGTGCTAGACCATGACAACCCAGATCACTCAAGCTCTCCTCACCTCTGTAGACTCTCACGCCAGCAAATAATAGTACGATCTTGTATCTGCACATGTGACTCCCTACATGGCTGCCATATTTGCCAAAGAAAACAGTTCTGCATCAAGTAAGGTTGGATTTGAGCCCAACTTTGAACAAAGCAGCAGAAGAAAGAAGAACTAAACATAAGCTGTTATATGAAGCAATGTCTGCATTTAAAGAGTGAGTTGATATCAAATGTGTGACTAGGCATGCTAACGGAGGTGATGGGGGTCCTGTGTCGGTAGAGGCTTGCTGCTGCAGTAGACGTTTCCTGCTTAGAGGTTGCAGCATCAAGGATGTTCTAATGTGGAATGCTAATTAAGTTTTGCAGTACAAACATGTCACTGTTTTAGGTTTTTGGTTAAGTTTAAACTTTATCCCATGCCTCCAAAGCTTCGTAGCATACTCTTTGCTGCCTTTTGCCACTCACCATCTGCAGAATAGGCTATCATAGGCAGAGATAATGACAGTTTACACACAATGTGGCCTTACTAATAAATGGTAATGAACAACTTAAAATATATTACAAGAATCATTGGAATTTTTACCTTTATCCATATTAATGTAACCTGTATATATTGAAATTCTTCTAAACAAGCACAACAGGGGGGATGGGCGCCTTTAGGTCTACATATCGACTTGCTTGTAATATCAACACTGGTCAACTAGATGGGTCACAAGGACTTTTGCAGATGTCGGAACTATTGGCTAATATATTCTAAGCCTCCCATACTCTGAATGCCCAAGGTGATAAAAGGTCAAAGAGTGTGTGTGGAACAACAGAGAGAGAGCAGTGAGGAAAATGTAAATTTACTAGGGCAAATTTTAACGCTGCAGAATTTACCGGTTCTGCAACCATTGCATGATCTTTTAACACCCAGTAACTGTAATGTGAAATCGTGTATAAAACAGAAATTAAACATATCCTAAGAATACTATCTGCTCTAATGTGTACTTAAGTCGGTATATAGGCAGTAAGCCGTCAGAAAGCCTTCCGTGCCTTTCTGAAACTTTAAATGTATCTAAAATAAAGTCATTTCATTCTTTCTTTTACTTAACATTATGTGAAGTATGGTTTGCTACAATAAGAAGATAAATGTCACTTGCTGACATCTGCATCTGTACGGCTAAATAATTATACTTTTATCTGTTTTAACATAGCTTAATTTGGTGAGAACTGGAGATGTATCAGTTTCTAACCTTTTTTCTTTTTAATTGATATTCTAACCCCTGTAACTACCACATAATGGTGCTTCCTCCAGCACTCTTTTGGCACTGCACCCTGACAGCAGCACTTTGTCGTTAGCAGTATTCCTCCTGCCCCACACCCCATAATATATATATATATTTTGTCACAAAGAGGGAAGGGCATTTATTAGCCGTGCAACTCTAAACATGGTAACAATGAATGCTTCTGTGTCGCAGGCCATGGACAACCTAAAAGAGTCAGCTGACTGCGCAGCTAAGCGCAGGCCCTGTATTTACAACGCATGTCAGTGCACTGCTAGGCTAACTAGCACAGCGATTAGCTGGGATAATATTACAGCAAATTCAGCTGTAATTCGGTAAACAATCGAAGCACTAATGAAGAATCATTTGAATAAGTCCTCTAGTCTTTTAAGTATTACCTAATATTATTATACGGTCCCGTCAAAATGTTTAATTCACAAGCTAATTATTACTCAGCAAACTACTTATGATGATTGCTGAACATAGCGGCTCTGCTCCAGTTAGCCAGCCGCATTGGACCCCATTGCTAATGTACAGTGTTGCACATTTGCATATACTGACTTGCACACATATGTTTAAACTGCGGTGTCTCTGTTGTTACAATACAGACTTCTGACAGTAGCTATATCAAAGTTTTAAACTATAATGTGGAGGGAAGTGACGGTCAAGCTAAATGTAACCAGCGTAACGTTACTTTCTCGGGTTAATTTTAGCTGATAAATGTGACCTGTGCGCGAGCAGCTCTCCGGTGTTATAAAATGCCCCAAATTACATTGTTCTTACCAGTATAAAAAGTGCTTCGAAATTAACACAGTTCCTTAAAATGTTACGGAATTTGTAATTATTTAGGTAAACTTTAAGCTGATATAAGTAATTGTAGATTTGTTATAAAAAGTTCCCCACTTTGTATAAATAAGCAAGAGGAAAAAAAATGATATTCATATTATTAATCAGAAGTGACAAAACTGATCTATCATTTAATCAAATTTACTTCCTATAACGGGTGCGTTTTGTCAGCACCAAATTGGGTGAGCAGAAGTCTCTTAGCTAGCTAACTGAGAAGCTAAAGAAGGCCTCACTCACCATGCCGCCTGACCCTCCCTCGCTCCCCAGCGGAGCCTCGTCCTTCCCACCGCTCTTCGGTCCGGGATCAGCCTCCTCCTGCAGCAGCGGTGGCTCTCCGCTCTGGTCTGAACTCATCAGCCGCTCCTGACTCAATTCCACCCCGTCGCGTTCTCCCGGCCCCCCGCCTGCCGCCGCCACCTACTTCCCAAACACCGGCTGTTTTTCAGAGAGTCAAGCTCGTCTCTTGTGAACTGGATGGGCCAGGAGCACACTTCTGCTAGCAAGCTAGCGCGTTATGAATCAACGAAGCAGGCTAACGACAGCTAGCTCAATGAATTAGGTTCGTACGCTTGAATAAGAACAGTTGAAGCGACGCCAAAACATGACTCCTTTTAGACCAGGGTCTCCGCTGTAGTTTTAACAATTGGTAAACCACAAAGCGACTTCGCAAGACGCATTCCTTATCGGGCGAGTGGAGCGGACACTGGGGACATGCACCTTTCCTCAGCGAAGGCACAGAGACCGCCGACGTCCCGACTACCACCGCGAGTTCTCATTGACCTTTGGAGAAGCAGTTTCCTCTTCCGCTTCCTGTAGTTTTTTTTACTGTAGTTTTTTTTACTGTAGTTTTATCTTCTTAAAATAAACGTCAGAACTGAACAACCCTTCTTTCATGTCAAGAAAAAAAAGGAAACATGGTTCGTTTAAGGTCCAAGATAAAAAAAAATAAATTTTTATTTAAAAATTATAAATATTAATTAAAAAATCAGATCCAGAATAAATCTGAAGTTGAAGAAAATGTCTAAAATGGGTGTGATGACTTTATAAATGCATGGAATAACTTAGAAGTTTTGGGTTTTACACTTGGTGTGCGATACATGCATTTAACATTGGTATTACAAATCAACAAAAACTAAAAAAAAATCCTTAATCAATAAATGAAAAAAGAAGCATGTTAAAAAAATAATTACTTAAATATTTTAGCAAAAAGTATTATACTAAGTAATAACTATATATTGTGGAAAAAAACGTTTTGAGCTTCCTTGAAATCAGCCAACCTGATAACATTTACAGTGCCATCAACTACAGAAAATATATAGTATAATAAATATTTAATAATTTAATTAATTTATAAAAAAAACATAGAACCACTAAATGTAATATTTAAAGAAGAAACACACATTCATATCTGTAAAGTCAGTAGCTCTTTTATTAAGGCACATAGACAAGTGGTTGGATTTTAAAAATTAAAAACAAATTACTACACAGAGGAAAATACTTAAACCAACCACCGACTCCAAAACAAAAAAGCTCAGTCTACTTGTGGCTTCCTCTCTTGTTGAGCACATGCTCCATGTCGGCATGTTCAGATGTGTCTAGTTTGATGTCGTACTTGGCCAGAATCTTCATGATGGGCCTGATCTTCAGCCACCACTGTGTCTTTGGGATGCGGTGCCTGCGGGGAAGAGAAGGAGAGGTCATCCGCCATTGTTACAACTGATGCTCTGCCCGGCACAATATTTCAGTTTAGTCGGCGACTGTGCTACTTACTCGAAATCTGTGTCTGCTTTCAGATCAGCAAGAGGCTGAAAGGTGAGCGCCCTTTTCCTCATGCCCAGCACACAGGCAGAGTCTGGTGTGTTGGCAAAGATGCGACCTAAGAGGGCCACAAAAATCCAACAATGAACCCATCAAACTCTCTCACAGTGTGAGAACAGTACTGGTTTGCAAACCATACAAGTCCATTTCAACTAATTAAAACACTACCAATCATTATTATCTTAGTATCAAAAAGTTAACATATATATCACACAAACTACACAAGGATTGCCTTTTTTAAAGTTGATTCATTTTAATTCTTCAATTAAAGTTTCTCAGAAAGTTGGAATATCTTATAAGAACAATTAAAAACAACAACAAAAAAAATAATAAAATATTTTACCACCAATAATGTTACCCAGCAAAATGTGTGCCTGTCTTCTGTATGGTGCATAAACACTATACTTGGTCTGGGCTCCTTTTGCTTTTATATTAATCTGAAGTGGCTTGGAGGAGATCAGGCTGTAGTTCCACTGAGGTGTTGACAGAACCAAGTTTAACTGATCAGAATCACATTTTTATTATTTAGAACAGGAAAAAAGTCTTTACAGTAAAGGTACAGAAATATATACCACATCAACGTTTTTTTACAACCCTGATCTGCTGTTGATGGTGTTAAATGACCCATTATATTTCAACCACCTGAGTATTGTATCTCAGAAAAATTAGACTATGTGGCCTCTGAGGATTTTTTCTAACATTAAGCAGCAATACGATCACATATTCTTTTAAGTTATATTATATTAAAATGTGGTAATAATTTATTCTTTATATATATAAACACACATTTAAAATCAATATTGGGGATATTCCTAGTACATTATAATTTGATCTATAACATAGTAATTATCCTCACTGAACTGTATCCTGTTACCGTCCCAGTGTATCGTCAAACTTTCCCCTTCTACTTAAAAATGATGCTTGTAATGAGTGTAAATTCGTGCTTAAAAACAATGGTTGAAAACCAGACGGACAAAAACATTGAGCTTTCTAAAACATGAATGATAAACTGTAATAAATAAGAGGTTACATATGCAGACATTTGTTAAATTATCTTGTGCATACTTTCTTACAGTTATTTAACTGTATTGTTTTTTTCCTACAGGTGTCTTTAAGTTAAGTGTATATCGTCACTTTTATTCCATAAAAACAACTGACTTCAAGAATTTTACCCACATTTTCTGCGTATTTTTATATAAAAAACAAAACAAACAACAAACAGGTTAATTAACTACTAACTAATTTGTGTTTATATCCAACAGTGCACCTACCGTGCCTGTAACACTCCTTGAGCTTTGAAGTCAGCCAGAGAATAGATTTGGCTCCCATCTTTGTGGCAAAGTTTCTGTCAAAAGGTGTCGGAGTCCCGCCCTGCAGTTGAAATATGACAGACTGATCAATTACGACTGAAAGAGGAAAACACGGCTAACATTGAGACTGCATTCGGATCCCTTCTGACCTGCTGCATGTGTCCCAGGATATTCTTGCGGCAGTCAAAGATTCCTTTGCCTTCTTCTGAGTACAGGTTAAAGATGAAGTCTGTGGTGTAGTTAGCATTGCAGTTTTCATTCCTGATAAGAAAGGAAAGAAAGTAGAAAGAAGGGATCCAAAACTCAGTACTATGATCTGGACGTATTGCCAATTATTCAACAATTTCATTTGAAATAAGTCGGAAGTCAACCATATAAAAACAACAACATAAAAAAGCTAAATCTGTTATTTTTTAATTTGATTCACTCAGTAGATATTTGTTCTACTGTCGTATAAAGCTGATCAACCATCTAAAGATGAAGTAAAAGGTGGATCCACCAAGTACTACCAAAGGATTTGAATACAAAACACACCTTGTTAGATTTTTATGTGGAAAATGTAAAAAAAAAAAAAAGAAAAAAAAAAACTTAGAACAACTTGTTTTTTCTGTAGTACTCCATGAAAAGTAGTTCAAATTAAAAAAAAACAGTCTGACGAATGATAGAAAAAAGTTCAAGGTGTGTAAAAACCTTTGTGAGGAACTCTAAGGTAACCAGGTGAAATGACCGTTTTGTAGATCACACAGACGTTTTTAGGTCCCTTATGAGTTGCCCTAAGTTCTAAGGAAAAAATAAAAACATTTTTAAATGATAAAGTTCTGCGTTTTGCCAAAGCATGTGTCCCAGGAGGAGGTTAAAATGTTTTTAAGTGCTCATGTATTCAGCTGTAAACAGCTGTCCTGCAGCTGGACTAAACATACCTGAGAATCAAGCCTCTCTTCACCATTGTCTTCATCTTCTCAACAAGATGCTCTACGTTTGCCTGAGGTGAGATTTTACAACAATTATCTAGAAGTTTGTATGCTGTCCCATAGTTCAGAGATGTTCCTTTACAGATCTAAGCTCACCTCCAGGTCTTTAATATTGAATTTCTCCTCATAGATGTAGGCAGCGTCAGCCCCGGCAGCCAGTCCTGCCATGGTTGCCAGGTACCCACAGTATCCTCCCATCGTCTCAACGATAAACACGCGCCTCTTTGTTCCGGCTGCAGACTGCTTGATTCTGTCACAGGTCTGCACAGAAAAAAACCCGGGAATGTTGCAATCCCTTTTATGATCCACGTTTGTTTGGTCATTACTGCTGTTTCCCTACTGACGGAGGTGATGGTGTTCAGGGCTGTGTCGGCGCCGATGCTGAAGTCGGAGCCGGGGACGTTGTTGGAGACAGTGGCAGGGATCACCACCATAGGTATGCACATCTCCTCATATTTCTCTCTGGCCTGAACCAGCTCCAGCCCTCCAACATAAGCCTGTGGCAGGGAGAGCTTATTTTGGACAGGTCTTACTAACATAGGGACAAAAAGTCTCCAGTTTGCCATTTTAAAAATAGACCCCCACCATAAAAGACAGATAGCTTTACCTCAAATCCACCAATAATAACCAGAGCGTGGATGTTGAACTTGGCTATGTTCTCGCTGATTTGCTCCAAGTGTTTTCCCGGAAGGGTTCTTTATGGAAACAAACACGTTTGGCTACAGACCATAAGAGTCACAGAAAATTACATCAGATCTCTTTTACCTTTTGGTTCCCAATATGGAGCCTCCTTTTCCAGTCCAGCCGCTCACCCCGGTCCAGTTTATGGGCTCTATCTGCAGTCAGAAAAGATGACCACAATAAAATGTTTAAGACACAAATATATAAAGCAGCTTCTAGAAATTCACTTAAAAAGAAGAAAATATTCAGAAAGCAAAATAAATGAAATATATTTGGATTTTCTTAAAATTATGATTAAGAAATTAAGTGAAACCAAAATGAAAAAGACTGTTTGAAGTACAACAACTGACATGTACGCAAAGCAGAATAAAGTATGCAATATATATTTTTTTCCAAGTAATAAATAAGTTACATCTACAACGTCATGACTGTAATAAATCTTTAAACATCTAGATTTCCAACACTAAGCTTATCCATTTCGCTCTTGTAACTTATGACATTTTACTGCTGACCAGGTGTTTAAATGGACTGTTGTCATTTAACCTTTTATCGTCCAAGTTACCCCGAGTAACCCGATGTTTCCTATTGTGTGTGTTATGTTACCTACTGTAAATTAAGTTAAAAAAAGTGAATAATTCAAACTTAATAAGCTGAGTTAGAAAGTTAAAACGAGTTTCCTTATCATTAATTTTCTGAAGGTTATGTTGTAAGGGAAAAAAATGTGCCTCCTTTCTTTAAGTGTTTTTTCACAATTTCTTATAGAAGCACTTTTTTTATTTTTATTTTTTTTACCATATAGGGCAAGTGATTTGGTATTTGGAATAGGAAACATCTCTTCCTTCCTATTAACTATTGGGTAGACACCAGCGCCCATGACATGATCCTGCACGGATAAGTGGGTATGAGACAACAGACAAGAGATTGATTTATCTCTACTCTTGGTAAGTGAAATAATACAATTAAGCCTAAACTAATTATTATCTGATGACAGGGAAATAGGACGGGAGATAAGGACGTCTTAAAGGATCATAAAGGTTAAATAAGAATAGATTTCTCTTCTCTTCGCTCCACTTGGGAGTTTTTTTATTTTCTGCTCTTGATGTTGATCTCCAAGCCTTTGAGGTTATAGGGCCTCCGTGCCATCACCCTAATCTTTAGCTGCATCCACAGACTCTCTGATCTGAGTTAAATCTGGACTCTAGCTGGACCAAAAACAACTTTTTAATTAAAAATAAGATTTCTTCAAACTTAAACCAAGCATGAATAATTTGGGGTTTGACTGTATATAACTCCAGTGTTTCCTTAACATTCTATACCAGAGGTATTTAACTAGATGTCAGGATGGTCCGAACCTCCTCTCACTCACTCTTTAGGGTCCGTAAACAGTGAATGTTGCACAAAACTATGGATCATTGGAAAAGCATAAAAACTACAGAGACTTTTTTTCTTAAATCATATATTACGTTTTCTGGTGCTTTTTTATGATTACAGTATATTATCAAAGAATGTATATTGTATATGTACACATCTTTAAAACATACTTCAGTTCCTGATCTTTAAAGAGCAATTTTCTGACAATCTTGAACATTTTCATTGAGAGATGACATTTAATATTTTGAAAGATTGAACAACAAAAACATATCCTAATAAAAGTCAAAATGACTTATGAAATACAATCTTGGTTTAGTACATTTTTTTTCCTTAACCTGAATCCAGTTGCAGCAAAAAGGAGAACCCATGTACAGGTTTAGGGCTCAGAAAACACGATTCATTTAACAGAAGTCTAAGTTTGTTTATTTTCATGGTTCTTAGCTCAGATTGTTTTTGGTAAGTTTCCTCAAACTCTTCATGTTTAGAATCATAGAGGAGTTTATCTGTACCACTTATTAGTCGCCAAAGACTCACAGTAGATTAAACAGATCGGTCATGTGGTAGTGTACATGTTCTTAGAGCACGATGCTGTTCTTATCGCCACCCTTCCTAATGTTTTAACAAGTTATCTGAAATGCTTCGAGATTTAGCAGTAGGTGTCCATCTCACCCGCTTTTCATCTTGGAGCGTAAACAGACCAAGGTCTAACGTGATTGGATGAGGTTGTGAAGAACATCTGAAGACCCACAGCTGGGCTGTCAAAGATTTGCCTGATGAAAAGTCTTGTTTGAGCAAAACTACCATAAATTTATGTTACCACATAAAACGTCCAGCGTTCCGGATAAACTCTTTTCAGAGTCTGGACCCAGACCGGAGTCCGCCAGTTGGTGACCCCCACTCTAGACGATGGTATTTCTACAGTTCCTCCTCCTCTGTAACTGACTGAATAATCTCTCTTTTAATTTCTGATCATCCCAATCATATGCTTTGATCAGTGTGTATTTCTAGTGGTTTAGTGTTTGTCACATTTTTAACCTTTGAAAAGCACCTTGTGTGATTAGCGGCTGTATGAAAACTGCTTTATAAATTAGGTTTCATTGCTTTTTTTTTTCTTTTTTTTTTTTTACACGTTTATACCACAGATACTAAACAGTTACCTGCCCATGAGCCAGACCATCAAAACCATCATGGACAGCAAACATGGAGTGGCCCTGGATGATGCCCATCTTCACTGCTGCACGGACCGCAGCGTTCATGCCAGCGCAGGGAGCACCGATGTTCATAACGGCCACATTGATGTTGCTCTGCCAATGAGAGAGAAACAGCCCAAGTGTCAATCATTTTGATTGTTTGGGTCGGGTGCAGAATAAAGAAAAAAAGGGATGCAGACCTTCACATCTGGAGGGTTTATGTGAGCCAGCAGTTTGTACGTGTTCCAGTTGTTTTCAAAACTCCTGCAAATCAGTTAGGGGTCAAACAAGTAACATCATTAGCTAAATCACAAGTAAATAATAAATTTCTACGACATACTTTCCCCTGAGCTTCAGAGCATCATCAAATCTTCCTGAAGCCATGGCAGCAGTGACATCTTTGGTCTGCAAGGCAAAGAGCATGTAGCAAATAGAGCTGAGAAAATACACCCTTCTAGTGATTAGAAATTATAAAACAAAAGCAGCAAGGACTGGGAATAAAAATACGGATACATACCACCTGGACACACTCCATTAAAGGCAGTCTGACTGCCTGATTTCCAGACAGACTGACCACACAGGCGGGAGTGTCTGCTGTGGCTTCCAGTAAGGCCATAACCGCCTCCACACCCATCCTGCTGCCCTGAAGGACGTACACACGTTCAGATCAGCATTTTTCTGCGGGAACAAGTGAGGCATCTCACAGCTTATCTGAGGTAGTCACCAGGATCCTGTCAAAAGCAGATGGCGTTCCCCCTCTCTGGACGTGTCCAAGGATGGTGGTCCGGGTATCAAAGCCAAGCCTGTCGGTCACCAACTGAAAAACATACGAATGCGCAACTGTTTGTTTCCTGGCAGATAAAGTCGGAGCAGAGAGAAAAGAGCTTTACCTTCTTTATCTGATCGGATGTGATGGGTTGACCGTCTCTGGCGATGGCACCCTCCGCAACAATGATCACATTCAGACGAGAACCTCGAGCCCTTTGCTAAAATATATCATTTTAAAATGAAAACAAGATCTTATATGCTTGTACAGACATACTGTCACCAAAGTGTCATTTCCTACATTTTTCACTCACGTAATTGTTGAAATATAATGTGATCGACCAACACAAATAAATCAAACTGACAAGCTGGGGAAACCTGTGGACATCCTTGTTATTCCTAGACTCCACAAAGTGGCAAGTAGGAAGCCACTTGTGAAAGAAAGCCATAGAAAGGCCTGTTTGTCATAAGCCATGTACGAAACACAGCAAACATGCAGGGAAAGCTGCTTTGGTGAGATGAGAACCAAAACTGAACATCCAAAACTGGATGCAAAGTGCAAAATATGACTGAACAGTATGTACACACCATCCCCAGAGTAAAGCATGTCAATGGCAGCATCATGCTGTGAGGATGCTTTTCTGCAGCAGTCCAGAGCTGATGTGAGGACAACGCTGACAAACCTACCAGGCGTTCACCTTCCAGCACAAAAGTAATCAAATAGCTCAAATCCTATTAATTGTTAGAAAGGCTGAGTTAAAGTTCAGTCCTTAACACCACAGAGAACCCTTCCCAAATCATGAGCAATGTTGAAAAATCTGAACAAAATGAAGGTATACCACAGGGAAGAACCAGGAAATGTTTTAAGGTTCCAAATGGGTGAAACTGGAAAACACTCACAGTTAACTGGTTTACAAATGCGTGTCTGGCTTAAATATGTGCCTCAAAGTTATGTTTTTAGCTGCAGCCTAAAGAAATCTCAAAGAGTTTCAGGGGGTAAGACTATGGCACGTTATGACATCATCAACAATTTAAAAAAAAAGGCTTACATCAGTCAGCCTCCTGCAGAGGTGGTTTTCCCAGCCTTCATCCGGTGGCATCTCTGGAATGAAAACCCAGTCGGCCCCACAGGCCAGAGCTGAGACCAGGGCCAGATATCTGCAGCCAGACACCAACCAAAACCATCAAACACATCTGCCATGCCTGACTAGCAAAGGTAATGTTAGTGGCTATTAAACAGTAAACAAACAATAAAACATTAGAAGGACACATTTGTACTTTAGGAAAAATATGAAATTACTGAATAATCTAAACTTCCAGTCTTCAGCTTGTACAGAAAACTCTCTTTTTTTTTAGACTTGTTAGAAGAGAAAATCAAAATACATCAGCAGTTATTATTATTTACTTTAGATTCATGTTTATAATGACTAGAAAAACAGTTTTATGATAAAAAAAAAAAAAAAACAATAGCCGATGATTTTGTTGTGCAAACATTTCTTCCAGAATTTATACTGACTTTTGTGTCAATAAACACAAGAACATAGTAAATAAATGATAAAAGCAGTTTAATTCAAAGTACTGCATTTTAGGTATTAGGTTCATGTGCACAGATGCACCAATGAAGCATAAAGAACTGACCCGCAGTGTCTGCCCATCACTTCCAGGATAAATGTCCTCTGATGGCTGCAAATACAGACAAAACCTTTCATATAAAACAGGATAAAAAAAAACAACAAACTGCCAACATGTGCAAATATTAATATTTGATCAAAAATACTGAGGAAAACAATATAAATGATTGATAAACCATATAAATGGTTCCTTCTGTCTTTTTTTCCATTATATTTTAATCTTTTAAAATCCTTCAAAAATGCTAATATCATATAAGGAAAATATCACCAAAATACAAAAAAAGGCAGTTGGCAGGTAGTGTTTTCATTTAACTGAGGGTAAACCACACCAGTGAGGCCTTGTGCTAACATTGTTAATTCATAGAGTATCTGTGCAAAACAAGCTTAGAAAGCAACCCATCATACCCGGGTTGATCAGAGCATGATGGGTAATCACCGCTCTGCACAACCATGTTACATCTGTTGTAAAACTAACAGTATTCAAGAGAAATCCTTCAGATGTTTCTATTTAGTTTTCTGTTTCCCTGGTGTTTGACAAAGAAAAGCTGTAAAAGCCCATCTGACCTCTGTGCTGTTGTAGTGATGGCATCCACCACCTCGATGATGCGGTGGAGGGCAGAGTCAGTGCCAATGGTCATGTCAGTGCCACAGAAGTCGTTGTCAATTGAGCCAACCATACCGACGATGTTCAAGTGGGAGGATTTCTTGGCTTCTTCTTGTGTAATCTTCCCTGCAGAAAAGAAAGAAATAAACCCTGGTTAACGACTAAATATGTGTTTCTCAATGTCATGAATCCTACCACCTTATAACTTGAAGAACCTCTAAAGAGGTATGAAATACAAGGTCTTATTTCTTCATTTACCAGCTTTGACCAGGTCGGCTAACAGGCCGCTCCACTCCGCCCTGAACTCGTTGGCTCCGGTCAGACTGCCGTCACCTCCGATCACACACAGGTTGGTGATCCCGAGCTTCACCAGGTTACAGGCCGCCTTCATACGGCCCTCCCTGCTCCTGAAGTCTTTGCAGCGAGCGCTGCCGATGACGGTGCCGCCCTGAGACAGAGAGAAGCTGCTTTATTCTAACTGAAACTCTGAGATTTAAACTTAAAGGAGCCCTGAATTCAAACCCAGTGATGTTATGACTACTGAGGGGAAAATGAGGAGAATAGTTTAAAGGTAAAATGTTACATCCACTCAACAGCTCATTCACACCAGACCTTCAGATGAGCTTCAGACTTAGAGCATCTCTGAAATCCTTCAATCAAATGGCAAAATCAGTATCAAGTTCAAGTCTCTGAGCTCCAGTTGGAGCATTTAAATGTCACTTCAGATAACTGGGCTGCTGCACCAGTTTCTGGCACAACGTTGCAAACCTGCTTGTGTCATTGTCCTGTTCTATAACCTTCTTTGAACCAGGCATTAAGATTACAGATTGGCTAATGTGGGGTTTTTAAAGTCAGACTCTGATTTTTGGGAGCTGATTTTTTTTAACCCAATATTGTTGTTTCTTCCACCGTTACATAATGAAAATGATATTATTTACCCAAGTCACAATTTAAACAAAATCTAAACATATAAGAGAATCAATCAAAACATTTACAACAGACAGCGAATGGAGAAAGCAGCAATGCATATGATCCGAGGACACTAATGGATCAGGGAACCTGTGCACTTCTGGGCTGATTTCCATGCAACCTAAACTCTAATATAGACCCAAATTATCAGCCGGTCAATGCATCAGTCAACCTCTAACTAATGTATTACAGGATCTCTTTATTTCCTGAAGTAAAAGATTCATGCTCTTGCTTCCTAATGCTGGACAACAAACCCACGTGAATATTTACCCACTGCTGTGCTTTCCAGATGTTAAGAGCAATCAGTGCAAGTATGACGTGTTCATTTTCTTCAAAAACACTGAGCTGGCACATCACTCACCAGCTGAAGCATCATAGAAACGCTCTCCCATGTAGCCGGCCGGATGTGATCGCCTCCATCCACCAGGCCTTGGTAACCCTGCATTGAATGGAAATGGTTATCTTTTATAGAATACACACATCCTAGAGTTTGTTTGACATATTGCAATGAGGTAGCGCCTACCTCATGAACAAAGAAGACTTTGGCTCCGGTATAGATACCCACTCTGACTGTGGCTCTCACCGCTGCGTTCATACCTGAGAGCCACAAACAGGTTTATCTATGATGGCCGTTTAATTCAAACGCAATTCAACAATGATTCTCCCCAAGTTCATGGTCAGATAAAAAGAGTCGTGGCCTGATCTTGACCTTTAAGCAAGTTAACCTTCGACTTGGTACCACATGAGACAAAAATAGCCATGTGGAAAAAGATCGGGAGCTGGGTTTAGGGGACTCCAAGTCATGAGCTTCTGTCCCCTTGATGTTGGAACACTACAAGCCTCTGTGAGAGTTTGTGTTGTGACAAGAAATGCAGCATGTGGCGGCTCTTGTTTCAGCAGACAGCAGCTGAAGGATCAGTGGGCGTTTCTTTTCTCCATTCCAGAAAAAGGTCAACACCACTAAAATTAGCCCCAAAGGAGTGAAAAATAAGGAAACTGACAAGAGCTAAAAAGAAGCCACAAAAAGATTGATGGCTGGAGAGGAATACAACCTAGGAATACCAGGAAATTAAAACATCACACATTTGAGTTAGGTACAGTGACAAATTCAATATGCAGCTTACAATTCTAAAATAAAATAGAGGTTAAGCCAGGATAGCTTCTCATTTTGTTAGACAATTATTTCAATTTCAAATATCCAGGTACAATAAATGAAAATGACACATCAATTGATTAGGATGCAGTGAATCCCAGAAATAACGGTTTATAAATTTGATTTGACACTTATGGAACTTTAATATCTTAGAAAACAGACATTATATTTTAAGATTTACAGTCATAATACTGTTATTGGCCCAAAAAACAAACACCCTTTCAGAGAAAACTGAGATTCAGGCCCAAAGGCAGAAAGGAAGATGCTGTTTGAATTAGTATTATTTTTTAATTGCATATATTACTATTGAAAAAAAATCCATTTTTTTCCTCCTGACCTTGAGCGTCTCCTCCTGATGTCAGCACGGCTATGGACCGTCCAATGCCCATCTTGGTTGGATCCATAGTTGAATGGAGGTCTTTGGACATGTTTCACAGAAGACGAGCGTCCTTGGAGAAGGGGGGAAATGATGAGCAGAAAGAACTGAGTAGATGTTCTTAAACTTTCTGCTTCTCGGGGAAGTCACGAGAGACGGCTCATGCTTTACCGAATACTGTTACTTTTCTTGCCCCCCCCCCCTTCACCACTTACTCATACAGGCAAACTAAATATAAGCAGGGCCAGAGACTAAAGAGGACAGTTACACACAGAGAGACAAAAACCACAGGACAGTAATTCATCTCATGATGAGACTGTTCCCATTAATATAGTTATTTGGACAGGTGACTAATCTGAAGATTATAAAGATTACATCCAGATAGGAATTTTCTTCTCTGTTAAATAAACAACGGTTAAGAAAAGCAGGGATTTTAATGACAGGATCTATATAAAGTTTTTTTAAAAAGCATACTTAATGAAAAAAACTGGTTTGTGTCCATTTGGATTAATTGAAAGTTTCCTTCAGATCAACTGTTATGTTAGTAAAGATTATGACAGATGACTCTGTTTTTACATGTTTTGACCAAGGTTTCAATACATTTAAGATGCCTAAGAGTTCGAGTCTGTTCTTTTGGGTCGTAGCTTTACTATCAAAAATCTTGACAACGACAAATATTTTATCTCTATGATACATATGAAATGAATTTATCCAGTGGTTTTCCAGTCATAATGTTGAATGACATTAATTACCTCTCTATTGCCTCACTCTCCTCTTCATTTCTTTGTTATCACCAGTAATGCCACAGTTTTTTCACTTATCTTTACCAGCTTGGTCATTAAAGTCTAGGTCAGTTCTTGGCATAATGAGCAGAAAAAGTCAATTTAACTGGACACCTCCAGTGTTATAGTAGGAAATCTAGTCAAATATCTTACAGTATTGTCTCACTGGTGAGCATTGTGCTTTTAGTCTTCTGAAAATAGTGAAATAAAATTCTTGTTAGGGATTCTGAAGGGAATACTAAAGCCTAAAACAGTGCATCAAAGCAATCAGTTTCAGTTAAATATTCAACATGCTGATATGGTGAACAACTTGATTCAAATGTGAGAATTAATAAGGTAAAAAAAAAAAAAAGAAAAAAGAAAACACAAAAGTACACAAAAACACTAATGGGTTCTCTTATCTTGTTACACTGGAGGCAAGAGGAAGTAAAGTGGAGGCTTTTTATTGAATGTGATTATTTTATGATTAAATTGAGATTAAAAAAGAAGACAGAAAGCAAAAACATTAGTAAAACTGACAGTGAAGGCTTCTGTAAATGACCTGTTTAGTGTAAGTTTGATTCATTTTACAGTTTGAAATATAAAGCATAAAAACACCTAATTTAGCATAGAGAAGATGATCTGAAAGCTATAAATTTCAAAGCTGTGATTTAACAGACCTAGATTGGAACAGATGAGCTGCAAACAGAGAAACAGTCACGACTCAGTGAAGAAGTTAAGATATTTCCTCCCCTGGAAAAGGATCCCAGTAATGAATGGCAAGACAAAAACCTGCCAGACAAAGAAGATTGTGTGGTTTTCATCTGGATTTTGTTTCTTCTGACCTTGATGGTCCTCGGATGTAGCTATTTAAACTGATGGAAGAAGTCGGAGCAATTAGAACAACAGATGTGTTGTTTCAGCTGTTTCTGTTGGGCTTAAACGTTAAAGAAAGTCGTTTGCACGCCTCCGCACGTTTATCCTTTACTCAGTCACTGATTCTTTGAATAATCTCTTAACTTTTCTTGTAAAAACATCCAGTGTCAGATAATACTTTTTCTCTACTCTTGCACCGACACAAGTACGACGTTAAATTTAAAATATTTTTATTGCGTCCAGATTTTTCTCGGATTTCTCTCTTTGGCTTACCTTCTTAGGTTTTTCTTTGGCTCACTCTTGGATTCCGTGCAATAAACTTCTAGCCAATAGAGTGCCAGCTGTGCAGCTACGTCACTTCCATCGTTTCCCCGTCCCCCTGCGTTCCGCCCCCCTTGCCGCCTGAGCGGCAGAAAACGCACGTACTTGTCCAGTGCTCGTATCCAGCGCAACGTGCATGCGCTGCAGGGGAACTACGGGCACCGTGAAAGTTCAAACAACGTGTTTAAGCAAAGTTGACCAACCTCCCTGTTGCAACTGCGCCTACATTCAGAACACCTTACTGGGTGTTCTAT
>JAUZNJ010042927.1:0-33375 GCA_034780135.1 Jordanella pulchra | reverse complement strand
GCCTCTCTCATCTTTTTAAGTGGGAGAACTTGCACAATTGGTGACTGACTAAATACTTATTTTCCCCACTGTATATTCACATTTTTTTTCTTTGGTAGATTTACATTTGCTGATCTTTAGTTTTTTTTTTTTCAAAACTTGAATTTTTTTTTTAGTTTTTGTAAGATCTGCTTTTTTTATTCCTCCATTCTGTGCTGATGTGTTGGTGTGCATGAGTGCTGCTCCTACATTGGTAGGTAATTGGCTTCTCCTGACACTCCTTGACTGCTGGCTTATTTAACGTGGCTGTGTGGCACCACTAGATTAGTGCTCATTGAGTGAAATCCTCTATGGTGTTGAACCAGACTCCTAGCTCTTCTGTTCTATTCTGTTCCTGTTGAACTCTGGTGGTTCCTTTCCTCCCAAAACTCCTCTCTATTCATCACTCAAGAGCCAACCTTAACCAAACTGCTTAATTTTCCAGCCAAAGCCTGTTCATCCTCCGTCTCTCTCCCAGCACCGTCAACTGTCAAAAGTTCTCCACAGACCAGCAAAGTAAAACCACAGACCTAACTCATCCCCATCCTTCATTTCTCTCCCAGCAACCTGATATAAGCCTAACTAAACCTTTGAAAATTCAGATCTTTCTTCCACCAAACTTACCGTTCATCTCTTCCGCAGAGTTGGAGATCCTGAACTCTTTCCCTGTTCCTGATTCCAGTTTCCCGTCAACTGCCTTTCTTTTCCAATTAAAAGATTCATTTAATCTGTCTCCTGGCTTGTGGTTGTGACGATGTGCGATGAATGGCAAATTCACATAATCATTTCTAATCAAAGTTGCATAGACAGTATGTTAAACACCCAACATTTCCAATATAGCACCAGCTGTTTGTTTTAAATAATCTTACCGATATCCCTTTATCCAATTACACTGTTTGTGGACACAGGTCCACAAAGAGCCATGCCTGCCTATGTTTAATGAAAGATAAGAGCCAGTGCAGTTCCTGTTACCATGCTGTTAGAACACAGGGACATGCCACCGCCACTCTGCACAGCTATTCCTGTCTGCCTGCCTCACCGACTCCCTCTCTCTCTCTTCCCCGCCACGCCAAGAATAGCCGTCTAATTGGTCTGGCACCCAATCACATTAACTCTGATTTCATTCCCCACTGCCTCCTCAGCTCCCGGGCAACTGGGAAGAGGAATGCCATTGCACAAGATGGAGTCAGGCTTCCTGTGCTTCTCTTACACCAACTGATTGGGATAAACAGCAACAAAGAGCTGTAGCGTAGCAGGGAGTTTTCGCCCACACCTTTCATAGGGAGTATCTCAGCACAAGGTTCCTTTCTACTTTCTTTATTTGGCAACTTCCATGCATGGGTTTGTTTATGTTGCGTGTTGATATGGAATCCAGTGACTGATGGCAACAACTGCAAAGCCAAATTAGGGTGTCTAGGTTTTATTTAGGAGGAACATTAGATTTTATGATCTATCTCTTGCTAAAATCAGAGATTTAAGAAGACGTTGAGTCCCTGCTTATGTTATCTGAATCATGTTACTGTTGTCGAAAAGACATGTTTTCACTGCATTCAGCCTGAGTTTCTTCAATAAGGAAAAAGCTTTCTCAAATATAAACCACTTTTTGATTTCAGGAAAGTTTAAAGAAACTTTTGGTAAAACTGAATTACTGGTAAGAATCTGCTATATGATAAGATGGAAGCAAAGGTTGCTTCTGTCTATTCTTTTTTCTAAATTTGGGTATACAGTGACTTGTTAGATTAATAGACTATAAACTTTTACAAATTTTTCCATGTTAAAATCACAAAGTTCTGTGAACTTTACTGTACTGTATTGTAAATACTGTAGAGAAAAACACACGTGGAATAAGGTGCTTTAACAAGGCAAGACTAAAACATTCCTCTTTTTATAAATGTAAAATACTTTGTCAAATTAAAAAATAAGACTCGCTGTGGTGAGAAAGGCACAAGGACAATGGCATATATAGAAAATATTTTCCATTTATTTTTCCAAAATCTTGCTCACAAAGGCTTTCAAAATCAAATCTAAAAAAATACAGCAAAATGGGCCCAAAAGAAATCAACTAAGACATACCTAACTCAGGATAACAAACCAAAACTGACCTGACACAATGAACACACAGGGGGATTTATACACAAAGGGTAGCCTATACAAACGAGGTGGGGTGGAGGTGAAAGCAAAGACAAACAATGCATAAACATAAATAACTAATTCAAATCACAACATTTTAACTACAACACAAGTGTAAAAAACAAGAAAACCCAGCACCAAAAATGTTTTAGAAGTTTGCTATTATTAGAGAGAGTCAGATTCTTTAACAGCAATCCCCTGCTTCCAGCACCCTGATGGTTTCCTCCACTTCCTGGTTTGCCTTTCAACCAGTCCTCTTCCCCAGCCAGTCCTTTAAACTCAGCAAACAATAGTTAATGATTCAAATAAACAAAACGGTGTTCACTAAATGTGTGCATCCATAATAGCAAACACAAAAAAATGAAATTAAAAATATATTGTGTGAAAATATTTAAATAAAATACTAACAATGGGGAAAAGATGGAGGAACTTCCACACGCGCCTTGAACCCACTGTGCTCACAATGAAACATGACAGTGGCAGCAACACTCTGCTGGGTTGCCTCTCTGGTGGGGTGACAGTTAAGTTGGTCAGGACTGATGAAAACATGAATGAAAATAATTAAAAAATAATACTGTAAGAACTTACAACTGTAGCTACAGTTTGATAGTTTAGATCAAAACTTATTTTTATGTTAAATCAGGACCATTTAACTAGGTTTGAGAATCTATTGTACAAGATGTGTAGAAACACTCTTCATCTAATTTTACTGAGATTGAGAAATTTTATGAAGAGGAATGTTTGTAAAGAGATGTACAAAGCTGGTTGAATTATACACTGAAAGATTTGCACTTCTAACAGTAGAGAAATGTAATTAAAAAGAATAAAAATTTTTACTGAAGGGACACAAAAGTACAGGTATTCAGATTTTTTTAAAATAAAAACTTATTTTTTTCTTCTATTCCACAGTTGCGCAATGCTTTGCTGCTTACAGATCTGAAGCCCCATGGGGCCACCAGTGGGCCCAGCTGGGACAAGTTTAAACTCTGCCTCTAAAACACTAAAAACCCTCACCTTTTGTTTCTAGCAAGAGGAGACTTAATGCTTCCAAAACACCAAAATAAGTTTTGCACAAATATTTAACATTGTATGTAATGTTTTAACCAATATATCTCCAATTTGCAAAAAAATTAGAAGCAGTCTTTTTGGTCTTTATTAAGAAACAATTTTGGCAAGGCCCAGAAAAACTGATCATTTTTTTGTTTCATAACAAATCAAATATTGTAACAGTTGCAACATATTCATTTTATTTTCTGTTATTTGTGTAAAGCTACCAAAAATGAGCATTCAGACTTAATAATTTCAGAGCCATCTTGATTTATTTCAGTAGTATATTTCCAGGTGGAATTTGCTTCTAAAAGCCTTAGGGCTTATTAAAACACAATAAAATAAATTAATGTTTATGGCTATAATCTTACAAAATATTAAAAACCTAAAGAGATATAAACAGTTTTGCCCGTCTGGAACTAAGTATAAATATATATATATTTCAAACCAGGCTAAAGCCAAAGCATTAGCTTGTGTCCCTTTTTCTTGAGTGGACATTAGTGTCACTGTGCAAACCCATCCCAGTTAGCCCAACAACTCCATGTGAAATATAACACAACTCTGGGTTCTTCTTTAAGGCATTCCTTTTCTGTGGCCATTACATAGTGTATGTGTGTGTGTACAGTTTTAGGAGTGTGTTAGTGTGTGTGTATATGGGTGTGTATTTGTGTAAAGTGCGTGCATGCAGGGTGGAGACAGGGCCACCATTTCTACCAGGGCACCCGTAGCAGCTGTCCCTTGGCATGTCAGCGGGGAGCGTCAGAGCCTTGCTACAGAAAGAATCAGAACTGAACTAAGAACTGCTGTGTGCATTTTCAAGAAAGGTTCTCAGCGCTCTTGTCTTTGGTAAGACCTTGAACTTGCACAGCCTAATCATGGCGGATCAGTACCAGTATAACATCAATGAAGAGAAGATTGTAAAGGACAGCCATACCAAGGAGATTGATCTGATCAACAGGGACCCCAAGCAAATCAATGAGGACGTGGTGAAGGTTTGTGCAAAATGGAGGAAAAAAATTGTCATTAACAAAGTTTTAAGGATAAAACTTACCGTCTTTTATTGCATTATTGTAATGAAGATAGATTTGCAACAGGTGTTTGGAATGCTAAAAGTGGAACAAGGCATTGTACTAGCAGAAAAACCCTAAAAATAGACTAGGAGCTATTCCTGTTGTTCAAGCAGTGCAAAGATTTATTTTGGGGATGAGCTGGAAGGAGGTTGAAATTGATACGCACTGTGGCTTAAATTTGCACAGACAGTTTTTTTTGTTGTTGTTATGGAAATACTATAAATAATATTTTTGCTGTCAAGATAATTAACTTCAGTGTTTTTTGTTCCTTTATCAAAGAGTTTTTTCAGTTGCAGATAAGGTTGTGAGGATGGTTAAGAAACTGTTTAGTTTCTACATGACTTTGTTAAAATTGTAAAATCAGTTTGTAATAGTTTTTTAAAAACTGGACACTGTAGATTTTTTATTTAAATATAACTTTCAACATACTATTCTTATGTTGTAATACATGTCAAATTAGGAATTGGAATAGAAATTTATAGCAACTGTAGTAAACAGGATTGCATGATCCTACAGAATAAAGTACTACTGTTTAAAATAAAAGGGCAATCATGTGTAATGCATGTGGGTTATTGACGTTTTCCCCTGAAAAACATTGACATTCTTTAAGTGTTTAAATAGAGACAAATATATAACAGTTGTTCATATCTGGTCATTCATTCATTCATTCATTTGGAGTTATTCCTATGGAGATCTACTTACTTCTTAACAACTTGCCATAGCGTTTTTATGGACTAACCCGGAGGGTGAGAATAGGCCTCAGATGTGCCGTATTTGTCTGTCTGCAGAAGTTTGATTACTGATAATAACTGACAGTAGCTAGATGTCGGGCTTTAGCTGGGAGTGTAATGGCCTATTTTTTTTCTGGAGGACCAGGTGGTGAGTAATGCAATCCCAAAACAGGTGGGGACATTGTGGAACCACTCTATCATGAATTTTACATGAGTAGATTTGATTTTGCACAAAAAAGACTAAAGAAACCTTTTTGACTTATCCTGCTGCATTAAAAGCCAGTTTACCAGTTTCTCGCTGTAGTTGTACGTGCATTGCAAACTTTATTAATTTCTCTGCATAAATTTGACTCTAACAGTCTGTTAATCTTACATTTTACATGCCTTTCCAATAACTGTTGCAGGGCTGGTTTTAACAAGCTTGTAAAAGCTGTTTTATTTGTCCTAATGGATACCTCTTTGAACTGTCTCAATAGGTGGAGTTCGAGGATGTAATCGCAGAGCCTGATGGTACACACAGCCTGGATGGAGTGTGGAAACTCAGCTATACTACCTTCACTGTCTCCAAATACTGGTGCTACCGTGTGCTGTCAGCTGTCTTTGGCATCCCAGTTGCTTTGCTCTGGGGTTTCCTGTTTGCGTGCATCTCTTTCTGCCACATATGGGCTGTGGTTCCCTGCATCAAGAGCTGTCTGATTGAGTCACAGTGCATCAGCCGCATTTACTCACTCTGCATTCAGACCTTCTGTGATCCCTTCTTTGAAGCCCTGGGCAAGATTTTCAGCAGTGTGCGCGTGGCACTGCGCAAAGAAGCTTAAGGACTCCCTCTGCAGTCTGAAGTATGATTGGAGAAAGTGTAGCATCTTTTTATACAGCAGATAATACTCCATCCCTGGCATATGGCTTCGCAACAGACTCGTCTTTGTCTCATTGTAACAAGCATTTCTCCCCCTACAAAGTCTAAACCAGAGTCTGACGTGCCCAGTATGCATTTAGCCATGAAAAAAGCTTTGACAGCTGCAGCAGACGGTACAGTTCTCTGGCAGCTCTTGCACTTTTAGGTTGGCTCTAACAGAACAAAAAACTCCACTGTAATGAGCAGAATCTCAGTAATTTCAGCAATTTACAACAAAAAACTTGGTTTTGTGATGTAAAGAAAAGAGCCTATGATAAATCCTTTTCAATATTTCCCCACCTTCAAAGTGGTGTTTGTTCCCCAAGAGATAAACAACAAAACTGAACTTAATTGACTGCAGAAATGTTGTCAATTAAAGGTTTTGTTCAATAAGCAATGCTGATCTCCTGTAACACTAATTACATTACAAACAATTGCAAACCTTACATTTTTATTTACAGTCTAGGCATTGCAACAATACATAACATAACAAGTTATCTGAGATCGAACTGAAGTTTTTATTGATATGGATGATAATATAAAAACTGAAGAAAACTAAAGAGGCAAAATTGTAAGTCATGGTGAAATGTAAATTGACAATGAAATAAATCTGACAAAAAAATCTGTGGGGTCACATGAAGAAGGGTGATCTAAATTATCTGGAGACCTTTTGTGAGTCAGAATTGGCAAATATTGACATGTCAAAATGTTGGAAGTTAAGTATGGAGTTAATATCAAAGAAAGAGAAAAGCTGAAAAAGAACTAAAATGGGCTTTAAAATACATTATTTTAGGGCCGTACAAACTTACTTGTATTATTCAGAATTTCTCATCTTATATCACTTAAATTAAACAAGACATACAAGATATTGTTGTAAAAAGCTTTGCAATGATTTAGCTTGACTCAATAGTTTCACAAACTCCTGTCATTTTTACAAATGTGTATTTATGCATCCAGCATAAAAGGAAACTTATTAACAAACATTAGTGCAATGATGAACACTGTTGTCTGTCTACATTTAATTGGGCTTATTTACAAAGTGTTTGCATTATCCTGTTTCCATTTACATGTTGCTAACTAAATACCTCAAGGGAATGAAATGAATTCTATACATGTCTCTTTGTGCTTTTAATACTCGGTTAGCATAACTTTCTATTATATCACGACCCTTTTTAATGTAGTCTTGAAAAGAGGATTTTAGAAAAAAGATGATCAGTCTGATATCTACATCAAGATATAACATTTGCTAAAAAAGCTCCTTTTCATTGGATAAAAACAATATTATGCTATAAAGTGAAGAACAATTGTTTACAGGAAGCTGACCAGTGAACCGAGACCCACTAGAGGATGCTGTTGTGTATTTTAAGTGTGTTCTGTTCTTAGATCATTTCTTAACGAATTTGCCGCCACCACATCCTGCTTTATTATTCATTGTTGTGATTCACTATAGACATGGTGTAATAGTCTTTTATTTCAATACAAAATCTTCATGTACTATTTTATTCATTTGCTTTTTGAAAAGAAAAAGAAAAGTCAATGTTCAACATGCAAGGAGACAGAGAATTAGATGTTGCGGTCAGATATTGCTTTCAAAAAAGGGTTAGTCAACTGAACACTAATAACATTAGTTGTCAATTTTCATTACCAAAGGCCTTAATTGTCAGTAATTTTGTCATATTGAATGATGATGTTCTTAGGATTTTTCTTTCCTTTGAAAGAAAAAAATTAAACTTCCCTTTTAAGTGGTATTTTTGCTTGAACACTCAGGTAAACAACTTGCTTTCAAAGTAAAATATTTATTTGACATTCAATACATACTGTAGAAATGTACTAGATGGTTGGCTGTTGGTTAGTTAATTCACCCACATATTTCACCATGTTCTGTTGTTGTTCAGTGTAATGAATACATTTTTCCTGAACCTCTTCCTGTGCTCCTCTGATCCTTCCTAATTCTTACTTTTTATCAGTCTATTCTATACAAAAGTCATATTCTTAAAATGAAAATCATAAAAGTCCCCCCTTTGTATAAAGATGTAACAAATTTTTATTAACTAATGACATAAAAAAACTAAACAGACCACAATCCAGAACAGGTCTTTCTGAGCTTCCAGATATGTGATATTTTCCATCTTAAGACATCTTACATTCTTTGCATGTTATTTGTCTGAATAAAGCTATAAAGAAAAAAAAAAGCTTAAAATAACGAAAGAAAAACTTTGTTAGAGTGCAGCAGTAGTACGAGTAGAGTGCAAAACCAAGATATGGAAACCTTGGTTCCCGGGGCCCCTGCTTACGATCCTGACCCAGAGACCTTTGTTGCATGTTTTCTCCTCCCTCCCCACCCCCTTTCATCTGTATTCATTTAGATAAGGCATCTCCCTTAAAAAGCACAAAAAAAGAATAATAACCAAACACTAAATATATATCCACCTCACAATTGAACTAATGTGTCAATATATTGTTTTTCTTAAAAACTTGTTGAGCATTTTATAGAATAATAGTTACAATAATTGTAAAATCTAACTTGGCCAGTAATTAATGAAGTCCAGTTGAATGTTCATATGAAAAACTGTCATTTTACTTAGTTCAAAACCAATGCTTTAATATCTGAAATGATAATAATAAAAGTTAAAACAGATAAAAGCAGATAAAAGCACACACTTTGTCAAATAAGAATTGTTTCCATGGAACACACGTAGTGGAAAAACTATAAAACAAAATAAGATCCTAATAAAACATCATTGATAGGCTTTTGTGACTAAAAATGTTTTTATACTTTTTGTAAAAGATTTCACAGATTGGGGAGCAATGATATTATAATATCCATAGGTGTTAACAGAAAGCAATGTGTTCTAACCGTAAGGAACTCATGCAACACATTGACTGGCAAGATGTTCTCCAGGTGTTTGGATTTTCTTGCTATCTGCCAGCTGTGTTGGTTTGAAGAAGGGTCCATGTCACACTGTCTGACCAGCTGTTAATGTATGGAATGGCTGCAGATTCCAGCGACTTGGTGTATAAGAAATGGTACCATCAACAACCCCTTTTCTTTATTAGTGTAAAAGATCTGCTCTCATTTATTATTGTAAGTTATTCCACTATTTAAAGTGAAAAAACTATATAAAAAACAACTCACTAATTCAGTTCATTAGTAGTTCTATGAAATAAAGCTCAGGGCTCTTTCAGAGAAAAACTATCTGACATGATTGCTATAAAGATTAGCTGAGGAAAGTAATTTTATTTTTAATTTAGCAAGTTCTAAATACTAACACTGATTGGCATGCATAGAAGAGGAAGTCCTGAATCCTGCTTAAAATATTTCTCAAAACAAGTCTAACCATTAAAAAAGAATGTCACATGGACTTATTAGTTTAAAAAAACTGGATATATTCCAGGAAATTACTGCCACTATTGTACCAGGATACTCATGTTTTTTTAGGCTTCACAAAACTAAAAGGCAGTCCTAAAATGTTGGCTAAAACATCTTAAAGAATTTAAGGCATTTGGCAGAGTGGTTTCTGACAATGTTTTAGAAAGGTTAGCAGACTGAAAAACCCTCTTAAGGGTTGTGATACCTGCCAAATGTAACAAGAAAAAAAACTGCTAAATTTTTAGAGTAGCCAGTCATTATATATTCCTGGAAAGTTTAAATATTTAAGTAAACAGTTTCAATATCTAAAGCTGTTAAAGGAGATGTGGTTGAATTTTGCAGTTTTATACAAGTTGAACAAAAAGGGAATTTATCTGAGCTAAAGTGAAAACTGAGCAGCCAAGTAAAACCAAATTGAAATACCTGGTTAACTCTATAAGATGTGTTTGTTCTTTTATAAAATTATGTTGGGGAGCATTTATATTCTTTTATGTACTTTCCCTCCAAATATCACATCGAATTCTTAGCAAATGCGTTAAACCCCTAAAACAGCATTTTGCTGTTACAGCGACATCGTTTTATGCATCTTAATCTGAGAATTTATTAGTTGGACATACAGTAATACTTTACTTTTTCCTTTTAAATGAAAGAAAAATATCTGATAAGTGCGTGTGTGTTTTTTTTACATCTTCTGCAAATACAATTTTTAAAATTTTAGGTATTCTGATCTCCTGAGTCAATACCAGCTTTTGGAGTCTGAGATTTTGCCTGTAAAGCTCATCAGATTGGACAGAGGCTATTTTAAAAGCAACTTTTGATCCTTTCCACTATTTCTAATTTTGAAATATTATTTAAAATTGAGACCAAATTTTCTGTCCTTACTTAACAACAAAAAAAAATCTGATAGTATGATGTTTCCACCACCACGCATTACTATGGAGATGGTTCTGCTCAGGGATGAAACATCAATGAGATGTGAACAGGAAATGTATGATGGTTTTCCACCTCATGTAGCTCTACAGGTGTCCAAAGTACTTACATCTATACTTACACAATCCGATTATTTTGCTTAAATAAATAATAAAAAAATGGGTTTTACATTATACTTAATTGTAAAAGTAACAGAAAGTTTTTGCCTACGATAATATAAAAACCTTTCAATTGTATATGCATTCAATTCCAAATTGCATTCAATTTTCACATTTTCCTCTTTTTCTAACTGTTGGTAGATCATAAAAAATATGACTGACTGGTTTTGTTCTAAATTCAAACTGCAGACAGGGGAATGTAGAGTGAACTGAACAGCTGCACAAACAGCTGAATACTTTTTACAGTTTTTCTATTCAATGCATTTAAGTTTAAAATGACATTAAAACTGAAATAAAGCTTGAAAAATAATCAGCACAGAACTTTAGAGAACAGTTGGGTTTGTGCTAATTAAAGACTCGTAATTAGGGGTCTTCTAAGATCAGCTGGTTGTACTGGTCTCAATTTTAGGCTGAGTAAAGGAGCGAAAAACAAACTCAAAGCACAATATTTTGAAAGCTTTGCATAATTTGTCTTATACTCCATCATTATACACTATTTTATATTTTCCTTTCAGTTTCAGCCCCAAAAGAATACATAAAGGTTTGTTGCTGTAACAGTTTGATTATATGAAAAAGTTCAAGTAGAATTACTACTGCAAATCATTGCTTTCTGAACTTTAACTAAAGAGGTTTGAGCACTGAATGAACAACTGATATAACACTGTCCCTGAATAAAATGAAACATAAACAATAACATGAATAAAACGTTTGATGTCCATGATTGATTTTATTGTTTTTTTTTTCACCATTTCTCTGATGGTTAGCAACGACAAGCATGGCATATTGAATTTAACAAGATCTGAAGTAACAGTTAATATTTGAGCAAACAAGTGACAAGCTGGACAACATGATACATATTTTAACAGATAAATTTATAACAACAAAGACCAACTGGATCCATTAGCTTTGATGGTGACAAAACCATAACAATTTACAGCGCATGGTCATCCTTCAAATACTCTTTATTCACTTTCTATGCACGATTAACACATCCTGTGCATTTAGATCAAGTATATATATAAAAAAAACACATAGAAAAATTTTCATTCAAAAACTCTTTTTAGTCCATGATTACCTCATTGAAGTTTTATGGAAAGCTCATCGGCTTATTACCGATTTCAGTCTCATAGTAAAATTGTGAATTCATGCTGAAGTAGAAGTACTGTGTGGGCTGTTTTCCCCTTCTGGGCTTTAATAGCAAGTCTTGTCGAGGGAGGCATTTTCAAAAAATCGAACTGCTGGAAAATTTATGGGGAGCAGCATGTAGTGAGAGGCTGAGTGGGCAGCTTTGGAGAGGGGGGGGGGAGAGGCCAGGGGCTCACGTGGTGGATGTCTGAGTGATGCTCCTCTGACTGCTGGTGCTCTTAATGGCAAAGGTCGATGAGTTGCTCTTGTGGCTGGAGTCAAAGTCACGCTCGCAGCGGCACTGGGATGACTTGAGGTAGCGAGCGGAACAACACAGGAAGTTCTGCCTCAGATCGTGGAAGAGATGACCAGCAAAGCACATATAGATCCAGGGGTTACAACAGCTGTTGAGGCTTGCAAGCAGCATGGAGATAATGAAGGGCATTGCTGCGTAAAAGGAAACAGATAAAATTTACTGTTGTTAGATGGAGAAAGAAAGACTTGTGTTAATTCTGAACTTTTCTCTAAGACGTCTTTGGGGTTCACTTAGAATTCGCATATCCACTGTGACAGCTTTGTTTTAGCCAGCTGAATTTACCAAATAATGATTTGATGCTGCTCAGCAGATTATTTATCCTGTAAATAAAGAACAGATACTTTTAAGATCAGATGCAATCTCACTTCAAATCCTTATCCTCTGTTGACTCCCCATGCATGTATCTTTAAAAACCCATTTCAAAAGCAGATATTTAGACCCCATAACCTATATGACTTATCCTCTTGGGACTTGAAATCAAGCCAGTGATACCAAGCAGAAGATCTCTAAAGCATAAAGCCTTATTACTATACCAGTTCCTGTTACATTTAAAACTGTTTATTTTAATCAAGTCAGCATTCAAACTAATATTAAGTGAATCATAAGAATAAATATTTTTGTCAGCATTTTAACAAAACCTATTTGTTCTCACTATCCAACATTAATCAGATTAAACTTTTCCTGCTTTAGTGTTTGTTACTGAAGGTGCTTGTATGATTTTTTTTTAAATTCAGGAGTAAGGTTTGTAGGCTGCATGCTTACACAACTCCTTTCAGCCCTTCCAACAACCTTTCTGAGGCAAAGGTCTTTCCAGAATAACTTTAATTGGGTGATATGCTCAGGCTTGCTGTTTGTTTGGAAGACCTGTTAACACCAAAGCTTTGAATTTCTGTCTCATCTGTTGAGATTTTGCTGCAATACTTCAACATATAGGAATTTCCTCATGATTTCATTTATTTCCTGAAGCACACCAATCCAGGGTTGAGGCGATGCTAAGGCACCACAAGGCTTCCCTCTTGTGTTCTTTCAACTAAAAGAAAATGGATTTTATACTAATACTTTAGTTTTACCGTCTAAATACACTGCTAACAAATGAACCCACATGCTCAAATTCAATTTCTATAAAACATAGGCTCTGACAAGGGCATCCATTGATGGATCACCACAAGATCGGATATTTACATAACAGTACAGTATGTGGCGCAGAATATGCAGCAAGAGACAAATTGCTGAACAAAATCTAATCTGTGAACAAGCGCATAAGTGAATATTAATCAGGCAAAACTATTTGTGAACCAAAACAAAAAATCCATAATTTTTATCTCCCAATTTGACTGTTTTAGTTTGCATTTTCCCCAAAGAGGATATGTTATATTTTACCATTGTGTCTCACTTCCTGTCCGGCTAATATTCCTGTCAAACTGCAGCATCAGTCGACCAAAAAAGACCTTGGTTTATCTTTGTCGCATAGTCTGAGGCACAGTTGTGGAGAATTACAGGAGGTCTGTTCGGGCCCCACTCACTTCAACACGTTCTAATTGTGACAAACATCATGCGACCGGACTCAGTGTTGGATTATATATCAAATCACTTTTAGCTTATTTAGTTTAATTTGATCCCAGGATATGTGCATAGATTTTATTCCTTGTTCATTTGCTTTGGCAAACTGAAATCTTGATTGTTTTTAATGTTGCTACTGATTGGATTCTTCTTTTCTGTGGGGCGTTTCAGTTCACGTCATTTCTGACTTTTTTTAAGTGTCAGATAATAAAACTCTCTCTCCAGCTTCTGCCAGCACCTTGACAAGGTCTTTAACTTTTGTTCTGGGATTGATATATAGATAACACACCAACACTCACATATCTCTGGGGAGAGAAAAAGTCAGCTTAATAAAATATGCTTTAGGCATCCCCATGTTATACTGGCATATATTTGTTCAAACAGATAATAGTGAAACGTAAAGGTATCATAATACTTCTCTTGGGGTGGGGGCTGCACAATAGAGGAGGACGTGTTTCTTTACCTGATATTATGTTTTATTTCTTAACATTTTTGTTTAAAATGTCACATTAGGAAGCAGCATGTTTAGCATATAAATGCATCCATAGTAATGCCTTCATTTAACTCAAATGTTGTTATTTGAACTGATGCTTGAATCATCTGGGTTTTTCTTTAGTTGGCAATTTTAGTCTATCGACATTTTATTGTTCTAAAGAAACAAATTAAAGCCTCTTCCCCCCAAAATATTTCACCTATTACTCTTCAATAAGAAAATTGAAAAAAAAGTGACTGAACTAAAACAGTGATGATTGAGCCTGATGAGTGTCAGACATCTGGGCTACAATGTTTTCTCTATCATTGCATAAATGTTCTTATTTCTACTTTCAACTATAAATCAAATTCTTCTTGTATTTTATACCATACTACTGCACTTTAGCTGTGATATTTATGGAAAACTGGATTTTTTTTTTTGCATTGCACACTAGGCTCCAGAATAGAGAACCCAAGCAAAAAGACGGTCAGATATTGTTAGGGGCTAAGGTCATTCAGCCAATTTAACAGTGGGAGTGGGGGAACCTGCATGTAGGTGTAATATTTGCAGGAAATGCTGAATTTTTATTTTATAATAGCTGTATATAAGACCTCATAGCCCTGTAAAGACTGAAAAGCAAATAGCACTGAATTTTACTCAATCTCCGGTGAAAAATATTTTCCTTAGTTTGTGGTAAGGAAGTATAACAAGGATATTATCAACAACAAGCAAATGCATTGCTTGGAGAACGTGCTTACAGTTACTAAGCTTTGTACATTAAAGCTTAGGAGGATACAGGAAAGACAGATATAACTATATTCAGCCTGAATGTTTCCCTCTTTTAGTTTGACATCTGAATGGAAGTAATGCAATCAGAGCCATTGTTGAGTTTATAAGCAGGGGTAATTAGCAAATGCTACAGCCCTAATGAGGTGACATATGGTTAGAAAATAGGTACTCATCCTGAATGAGCTCATAGAGCAGGTGTGTCAGGGTTTAGTTTTGCTAAATTAAACAGTGTTTGGTCTTTTCTACGAGAACAGAATCAGTTCAAAATGTCTGCTTCACACAGTCATACAGTGTTACTCATGCTGAATCTGTTGGGTATCTCAGTCACCCAAACCACACTCACATCAAAAAGTGACACACAATAATTATCAGCTTAAAACGCTGGATAAAATTCTGAGAAAGGGAAATGATTTCCGACTATACTGACTGCATACATCAAGGTCAATTTTAATCATAAGGATCGGAAAGGTGATACAGTTCCTTGCCCAGTGATGCAGTGATACATTACAGAGAGCAACCTGAAGTGGCGTGCTGGATGACATTTACACTGCTAACTCCACCGTCCACCTGACATTTGGTAAATGAGTTTCCGATCATGTAATTGGTTTGTATCCTGTATTTAACCTCTTCTCAGTGGTGGTTAATCTTTTCTCTGTCTGCCTGTGGTTGGATTTATCTTATTGCTTCAGTCCCCTAGATTCATTAGGAAGCTCAGAGTAAATGCCATCTTAGAAGGCAGAAAGTCTTACACACATGATTAAGAAAAGCTGTCCTTTATGGTTTCACTCTGTGGATCAAAACGTGACTCTACTAAGTTACCCTCAGTTAACAGTTGTAGGTTTCAACCTCTATCTTTGAGTTTGAACCTCTGGAATGTAGTGCAAGAGAGATGATGCAAAAGAGCAACTGAAGTTTATCAAGGATTTATCATGAAAGGAGATCAGAGTCGGGGCTTGATTTAATTTGAAGTATGTGTGGTTTTGTGAAAACAAAAGACCTTTGCTGAATGGAGGCTTTCACAGGGGAATGATGGATCACACAGCAAATGAAACGACAGACTAATCACCCTGGGGGTGGTACATCTGTGGGGCTGTCAGAGCTGATTCAGACCAGTCCAAAAGACTCCTGTTGCATTAGATCGTAAACTTATTAACAGTAACCTCATTTAGTTTTCAAAACTGAATTATCTTTAATGTTAAACAGCAAATAATTTTTCCAGGTGTCCTGTCACTGCATACAGTGTGTGCAGAATTATTAGGCAAATGAGTATTTTGATCACATTATCCTTTTCATAAATGTTGTTCTACTCCAAGCTGTATAGACTATAAGCCAACTACCAGTTAAGTAAATCAGGTGATGTCCATCTCTGTAATGAGAACGAGTGTGGTCTAATGACATCAACATCCTATATAAGGGGTGCTTAATTATTAAGCAACTTCCTTTCCTTTGGCAAAATGGGTCAGAAGAGAGATGGACTCTGGAAAGTCAAAACTGTGAGATGTCTTCCAGAGGGATTCCAGTCTTGAAATTACTAAACTTTGCAGCCTGATCACTGAACAATCAAATGTTTCATGGCAAATAGTAAACAGGGTCACAAGAAGCATGTTGAAAAAAAAGGCACAGAATAACAGCCCATAAATTGAGGAAAATCAAGTGTGAATCTGTGAAGATGCCATTTGCCACCAGTTTTACCATATTTCAGAGCAGAAATGTTACTGGAGGATTAAAAAGCACAAGGTGTGCAATACTCAGGCCACATGGCCAAGGTAAGGAAGGCTGAAAAAACCCCACATCTGAACAAGAAACATTGGATAAAACATTCAGACTGAGCCACAAAATTTCTTAAGACTGATTTTTCATATGTTTTATGGACTGATGAAATGAGAGAGACTCTTGATGGGCCAGATGGATGGATGGAGCCCAGACTGGATCAGTAAAGGGTAGAGAGCTCCACTCTGACTCAGACCCCAGGGTGGGGTACTGGTATGGGCTGGTATCATCAAAGATGAACTTGTGGGACCTTTTCAGGTTGAGGATGGAGTGAAGCTCAACTCCCAGACCTACTGCCAGTTTCAGGAAGACAGTCAGTGTCGTTTAAAAAAAACATGATTTTCATTCAGGACAATCCTCCATCACATGTATCCAAATTCTCCACAGTGTGGCTGAACAGTAAAGGTCTAAAAGAAGAAAGAATAATGACATGGCCGCCTTGTTCACCTGATCTGAACCCTATAAAGAACCTGTGGTCCCTCATAAAATGTGAGATCTACAGGAAGGGAAACAGTCCACGTCTCTGAACAGAGTCTGAGAGGCTGTGGTGCTGCTGCAACATTGATCATAAACAGATCAAGCAAATGATCTATGGATGGAAGGGTTTTCAGTGTCATCGTGAAGAAAGATGGTTATTTTGTTCACTAATTTGTTTCTGAATGTCAGAAATGATTTCCAAATTTAGTGTTATTTTGGTTCATGTAGTGAAAATAAACAAGTGAGATGGGTATATATTTGGTTTTTATTAAGTTGCCTAATAATTCTGCGCAGTAATAGTTACCTGCACTAACATATTTCCTCCTAAGATAGACAAATCTATAAAAGACCCTCCAACTTGAAAAAATAATGAACCTTTGATATTTATGAGTTTTTTGGGTTGATTGAGAACATAGTTGTCGTCCCTCTCAAATACAACCGGCCTAATAATTCTGCACACACTGTAATGTGACTCTGTTTTCCTCTTCATTTCCTCCTTGTTCTCTGTAGGCAGACCTTCCTGGTTTTCTATAAGGTTTTGATGGCTGAGCTGGACAAAGCTGCCAGGAGGATTCCTCCGGGTAAAATGAGTGACAACCCTGAGGTCAGACTCCTGCTATATTCCTGTTTGTAGCATCCATCAGTCGTTGGTGTGATTTAAAGAGTAAGATGGTAAGGCTCTGTGTCCACCCTTTAGGCTCAAAGTGAGAAACTGCTGACATGGAACCTGGCTGTCAGAGACTTTCACATCCTAGTCAACCTTGTGAAGGTAGATCATTCATACTTCTCATCATAAAGCTGTTAACATCTACATTTCTAATCAGATGTTTACATCAACTCATTGTTGACACGAATCACTATGAATATTTGTGTCTTTTTTTTAGAACTCATTCATCTTTTTAGTCGTATAATGTTTAAAATGTTGAGTCTACTGTGGACGTTCTTCATTACAAATAGTCAAACTTGTTCCTATTTATGCACAAATATCTCTTTTAAATGTACTTTAGTAAATTAGGGGAGAAAAACATGCCTTTGTAGTCTTCCTTAACCTTGTGCATTATTCTAAAATGGATATTTATTTTCCGTTTATGATTTTCAAACTCCTTAGCGTTTTAACCAAACTAGGCCCTTAGATTAAAAAAAATAAATGGTTTGTTGTTAAGAAACTACTAGCAAGGCTTTGAAGAAAACTACCTGAGCACCAGTTTTAGTGGTTATTTGAAATGAGGCTTTTAAAGCAAAGATTATTTGGCGGTATTATGCTGTGGGACCATCGTACAATAATTAAGGTAAGACTCTCTCTAAGCTCTTCAATTACAACTAAAATGAACAGCTAGATGTCTCCAGCGTTCACCAGAACTGGGTGAAAACGATCCCAGACAGCAGCTAAATGTTATTGGATGGATACAGCAGAGTAACTTTAAGCAGTAACTTAACAGATATGAAAGGACTGTGCTTCAAAGCTCGGTTTGAAGATCGGTTTAAAGTAACTTTAATGTTTCTACCAAAAGTATATATAAAATAAATTAAAGCCAGAACCTTGTTTGGGCTTCTAGTTGGTATTAACATTGCATAAAACCTTGATGACATTAGTGAATAGTAGTAAACTACTGACTGGATCAGACTATTAACCAAAATTAATATATTTATGTATATTTTTTTAATCTCCAGATTGAAATCAATTGTTTCAAGTAAAATTCAACTTGCTCGTATTGTTCTCACCTAATTCTTTGTTCTTTTGATCTCCTTGTAGGTGTTTGATTCCAGGCCAGTACTTAACGTGTCTTTAAAGGTGAGCTCACTCTGCTTTCTTGAAGAAGAATCGTTTTTAATTAATCACGGCGGCTGTTACTGTTAGCTGAAAATAATGTTACTTTTACCAGTATGGCCGTCTTTTTCTGGAGTCTTTTCTGAAGTTGGGAATGCCGCTGCTAGACTACAGTTTCAAGAGGCACAAGGTACAGAAAAGAAGCTTATAGTAAGCTAGTGTTATGTTTTGTTATTGGCTCCTTTTTGAAAAAGTACTTTGAAAACAATGTTTTACCCCAAGCAGTAATGTCTCTAATGTTTGTTTTCTCTCTGGACTCATTGTATCCTTGTGTAGTTGCATCAGTTTTTTCAGCGCTTTACAATAATGAGTTAGTCCTTAGGCCAAACTGAAAGTGGAAAATAGTGTCTCAGTGTAATTGTATTTAATTACTGCCTCTGAATGTTTTTTAAAGGAGGATGTCCAAAGCCTGCTGAAGACTTTCCAGCTCAGCACTCGGCAGCTCCACCACATGTGTGGACATTCTAAGGTTGGAACACATTTATTGCTGCTCGCTTTTTTTTCACAATGACTGATATTCTGTTCACTGAAGTTGCTTTCCAAAAAGCACTTTGGATTATTTGTTTGCTTTGAACAACACTTAGCATTTTTGGTTTGAAAGTACTGCAAGGCACAATATGTGTATTTATATACTTAAGGCATATCTCTTTAGCAGAATAGGCTGTGATTTATTGTCCAATATTAAGGTGGTAGCCTACTTTAAGGTGCCATATTCCTTTAAGGTGGTAATTAGTGCGAAAAGTTGCAGAATCACTGAACCAGACCATGGACCGAGAGGTTGGTGTTCTAGAACAATCAATTTATGATTTTGTTTCAGTGTTTGTAATTTTTCTGATGCAGCATTCAGTTCAGAAGCTCATACTCAGTCCTGGGTTCACCCTGCTCACATATCTAATAACTAGGTTATGCATTTTTTTTTAGATAAATGTACCATATTGGTTTCTGATGTTGTAAGTTTCCCCTTACAGTGAAGACTCTTATATTCTAACTGTTTATATCTGCATGCTACTGTTTAATTCCCCTTTGCTGCCTGTCCAATCTAATTTCCTCACACAACAAAGGATATTTCTATTCTAATCCATTGTAAGCTATTCTTGGGTTAGTAGGGGGTGAATGTTTGGATCAGTTAGAGGAAACCTGGACACAACATTGTTATAACAGAACAGTAATCATCTGTACCCCATTAACCCTGGTGAAAATAAATGGAGCTCAATGACAGACTGGCTCAGTTCTAAGGAATTTACATATTTAAATTGGTTGTAATGTTTTAAAAGAAACTACAGTTGCATATTTGTTGAAAAAAGGTAATAGTGGTTTCCCACTTCTTGGTTTTAAAATTTAGTTAAGTTGTATAGATAGATAAAAGAACAGTTCAAATAAATGATTTAGGTCCCAGAATCATTAATATTCATTTACATGTTCAATGTAAACAATCTGTGTTGTTTTCAGATTCACCAGGACACCAGTTTAACTAACCATGTACCAGCTGTAAAGAAGAGCCTGGAGTTGTTTGTGTACAGAGTGAAGGCCATGCTGACGCTCAACAACTGCCAGGAGGCCTTTTGGATGGGAAACCTGAAGAATCGAAACCTGAAGGTTGCACTGAGTTATGTTTTTATTTGTTAGTGTATTTTGGTTCACAGACTCTCAAACAATCATGTGATGCACCTTGCAGGGTGAAGAGATTCTTTCTCAGAGATCACAAGGAAGTGATGACGACAACGAGGAAGAGAATGAGGAATTACCACAGGAGCAGTCAGATGCCGAGGTACCATTTAGAGAAAAGTACTCTGATAGGCTGCACTTTATCTGCTCATTAATACGTCCATCTATTGTCTAAACCCACTTGTCCATGCATCCATCACAGGGCGGCATGCACAGTTGCACCACTCATAGCTAAAGGCAATTCAGGGAGAGCAGTTAACTTGCAAGCGAAAAATACATGTGAAGCCTGTGCAGAGACCCCAGGCCAAGATTTGAACTTAACACCTTGCTGCAAGGCAACAACGCTACTAAATGTACCAGCATGCAGCCCTTGTTGTATTTTACAGATTGAAATCCAAATCAGGTTAGCTGAATCATTGAAAATATTTCAAGCTATACAGTATTTCAGAGAATTGCAGAGGGTAATATGAAAAATATTGAATTTGATTTGCAAAGTGGGGAATTACATAAAAAAAAGTTGATATAGGGAGGGAAAAAAGCTTTTTTTTAAAAACTTTTTTTCCATGTCATGTTTTTAAAAATATCCTTCCTCCCTGTTACGTTTTTTTTTTCTCTGCAGGGCCAGGAAAGTGATTCTGAGGAAATCACCAGGATCAACAGACAGGACGACAGTGGAGAGGACTCTGATTAATACCTGGTTTATTTCCTCTTACAAGTCTTCTTTACAAATGAATCTGTTTTCTGTTTTAAAAACATTGAATTGTAAGTTTTTTGCTATTAAATGTCAATTCTTCAGTGAGATTGATAAAAATAAGCAATTAACATATTTAATCGATATTTTTTTTTTGTATTTTAAGACGGTAACACTCTGGACACTTTTAAATGATTCATGTGATGTGTTTATGAATCTCAGCAGCGACTAAGCCTAATAAACGGGTTCTTTTGCTTTTTGTATTATTGTTTTTCATTGAATAAAGAATTTCTTTAATGTGGTAACATTGCTTTCTTTAAATAAACTGTTTAAATGTAAAAGCCACATCATGCTATTGTTTACTTTCGTACATAAAATCTGATAAATTGGTTAAAAGGGTAATCAGATTTTTTTTCAAATTATTTGATCTTTTTACAAACAATTAGACTTGATTAAAAAAACTGGGTCAATGGTAACCTTTAAGTGATTGTTTTTTCTTCTGTCTGTATTAAAACTTCTAATCAGGCCAGTGAATCAAATATTGGGTGTTACAAGAGTCCACAAAGATTTAAGTAGTTGGCACAGTCACAGGTGACCTACTTGGAGCCTGAAGAAAACAACTATAACAGCATTAACATGCCGTTCCAAGTTATTAAGTTCTTAATTATTGACCTCTTGAACTGGAAAATTAAGTGGAGTTTGGTTGTTCACTCTGGTATAATGAACTAAATAATGTTCAAACAAATGTTAGTGCAAGAACATGTAATGAAGTTTTGGGTCGAGTTAGAAAACATTTAAGTCATAAAGTAAATATTCATTGTATTGATATTTATATAACATTCCTATCCAAATAAAATGTTAGTTTGGTTTATAAATATTTTAGAAATAGTTGTGTATTTAATTGATAATAATTGTAATAATTAAATATTTGTATGCAAAAAGTATATTTAATTATTTCAGTATTTCTATTGGTCAGTGGATACAAATTTCAAAGGTGAGGTAGTTGTCTGTATACACTGACAATGGTACTAAATACAGAAGTCCACTTACTAGAACCCTCCAGTTTAATGTAATCAGGTTGGTTGGTCTGCACTTAAACTCATGTGCAACAATGTTGATGTCCATCTCATGAACTTATCTCACAGTTTCACGTATTTTATAAATAATTGCAGTGAAAAAAACTGGAATAATCATACATAGCTTGGAAACATGACACGTTTTTTATGCTTTATTGTAATCATCGTAATTACTTACAGTTCTACGAATAACAAAAAAATCATTTATATTGTCTAAAAATGTAGTCAAAATATCACATATAAAGATGTTTATTTAATCAATTCATGTTTTACAATTTGACACATTGGGTGCTTTGTAGTAAAGAGTCCAAAGTGTGAATTTTGCCATTTAACCGTTTCTCTGATGACAGCCTGGGTTGTACCATTATTAATTAAATCGGGGGATCTAGTGCTATTAAAACGTGTAGTCTCGCCTTTATTTTTGTCATGCTGTAAATTAACAGGAAAGCCACGATTTTTTGGTAGTTATATGAATTTATAATATTTCCATAGTGGAATTTAAGAACAGATACTAGTTTTGGTGGTCTTCCATTAGCGCCACTCCCCTCCGAACTGGCAGCAATAGTTCAACCGGGAAGCGTGCTCCACTGTTTGGGGAAATAGCTTCAACCAGCCGTCTTTATGGACTTCTACTAGAGTACCTAAGCTTTCACTTTAGTGTATTGGTTAAGAACAGATATAATTGCGTGATTTTTAAAAGAAGTCTTTCTGGGTTTTTTTTTTTTTTTTTTTTTTTTGGACCGTCACTGTTTGCTTGTCTCTGGAGGGGAACAGTTTGGTTTTGCTCGGTCTCCTGCAGCTGCACCATGTCCGACTTAGTTCTGCTGCTCCTAATAGGCTTCCTTCTGCTGTGTCTGGTGCTGACCGTCGGTGGGCTGCTGGTGTACTCGGGGCTCCTTTCGGACGTGGTCATTAACACGGGAGTCCCTCCGATTAGGAATGTCACCATCGCCTATAAGTTCAAGGAGGGCGCTTACAAAGACTCCAGTGCTTTCTTCACAGAGTGCTACAGCATCTGCCCAAAACTCAACACTATCGGGATTTACTACGATGACCTCAGAAAGGTGAGACCCCAGGGCCCCAATGACTATAGCTGCACTTGACACCATGTTCTCTGCATGGTGATAAGGTGGTGCAGTTCTGGAGATATGCTCTGTTTGACCTGGACAAAAGTCAGACAGTTGGTGATCAGGTAGTTAGAGTAGAAAAGAAACCCCCATTTCATGTGTTTTGTGGTTTTCCAACAGAAATTCGAACTTGTTTTAAGTCCTCACTTTAATATATGAAAGATATATTTGTCAGAAATATCAGAGAATTTGTGTTTGCTCTGTGGTAGTTATGAATGTTTTTACAAGTTAAAAGTGTTTAAAACTTTTACTTTTAAGTTGTTCAGACATTTCTGTGTTTGTTCTGCCATTCAACTTAAAAAAAGGTCTGCTCTTAGGCCTGACTGACGCATAATCATAAAAAAAATATTTTTAGAAAGACAATCTTCTGTATGACTTCCTTAAATTTGGGGTTTTACACAAAGTTAATAAAATGAATGTTACTAAATGGAAAAAAAGAAATAATTTAAACAAAACTCAGTGAAACAAGCCACATTAACATTAAATGTTTTTTTTTTTCAAAAGAATTATGAGACATTCAAATACACTTATTGAATTTATCTGATTTTTTTTTGTTGTTTTTTTGTTGTTTTTTTTGTTTTTTTTACATTCTTTCTTATTTCTACCCTAACGTACCAAAAAAAAAAAACAAAAAACAAAGGCATAAAAACACAGAAATTAATCCTGTTTTATAGGAATGAACAGTGGGATAATAACAACTTTGAATGATCTAAAAGTAAATCCCTTTCAAACAGCGTTAAGTACCTCAGCTCAGTTTTCTGGCTTAATGTATTTTCATTTTAAAGCAACATGCCCAAAGGGTCTCTGTACATTCTACATGTGAACTTTGTAAATCAAAGCCTATTTTTAAAGTTAATTGTGTGCATAATAGACTAAGTTATCATTCAGCAGCTGCTACAAAGTTGACCACTTTTACAAATCCTGGGCTTTGATATTCAATTTGGGCTTTTCTTGCATCCTGACCATTAAGTGCATTAAAACAAAACTTAAATTGCCTTATAAGAGGAATGATTATATAAAATCTTGAAACTGAAAAATATTTGCAGTGGTCATATTTGCAAAGGTTTCTATTTTTCTTGAAGCATGCATTAAAACATTTTTTAAATACATTGGCAGAAAGTTGTCTGTGTTCAACATCAGCTGTTCATCTTCAACTTACAAAGAACCGTTGGAAAGATCAACAGTGCAAACAATAAAGGAAATGTTATGTGGTATGTTTTACTCGAAGAAGTAACGTGCAGGCTGTCATTTTAAGGAAGTAGGTCTAAAGCAGGAAGCAGTCAGCTGTTCAGTTGCCACGTTTCACTGCCGATACATTTTTTTTTTTTTAACTCTCATCTGCAGCTGCAGACATTCTTAATAATTTGCTGGTTCTTAAATCTAAATTCAAGCTACACTCCGAATGAGAAAAGCATATCTGGTCCATTAGCAGACATCTGAACAGTTTAGGACAGTTTCATTTTCATTCTGACTTTTTAAGCATAAACTGTTTGCAAGAAACAACATGTCCCCTTTATGGCAGCCTGTTCAAAAGCCAGGTTTGCATAAATGTTAGTTACGATCTGTGATTGTTTGCTGCCATCTTCTCTGCTTATGTTTTCAGTCAACAAGAAATGTCCAAACAACAACTGCTGGTTAGACAAGATTGTTTAAGATCCAGGCGGATGTGGGACATAAAAGTATTTACCCTAACAATAGTTTTAGAAGAACCTGATTAAAAGGAAAAAAAAATAACTGTAGACAGCTCTTTTTTTTTGTCCTTAACCATGGTGATCATGAATATTATTTTATTTTTTTACAACTGGGAGGGTTCGATCATCTGACTAAGCACGTGACATTTGTCCAAGCTGTTCAGTCTGTCTGGTGGAGAAGCGTCAAACAGAGGTTTAGGGTCTGACTTTTAATGTTTATTCATGCTCTGCCACCAATGCCGCCACTTAAGTTTGAGAGACCGTGGCACATTGTTTGTTTTCCTGCTAACGCCCACCGGCTTTCTGTCCTGCTTTTCAGTCACAGCTTTTTGTAGCATAGCCAGCTCAGAGTCATTCCAGTGGAAAACTGAGGCAAAGCCACCTTGGAAATGTTTTCCGTTGATTTTGTAGAGTTGGCATCACAAAGAGCTGGATGACTGTAGGGGACGGGTCTGATGCCTTGTTCCTGGACATGGAAATCATCCTATCCATGATCAGTGTGGTTATGGGAAGCTCTCACACTTTTTTTGTCTAAATTTTCAGCCCATAAATCCTATTATGTAACACTGCTACATGTTATTATAGGTTTAAGCAAATGATTGAGGGATTAAAGCTTATAAAAGACCTAACACCTTAATTATATGACGTTCCCATTAATTTGTTATGTAACATTTAAATCATTTCCCACCAACCAGGGAAACAAAGTGAAACTGAGAGGCTCCATCCATACAGCTGAACTTTGGCTAATAGATAAAATTCCTTTCTTCAACCAATTGCTGGTATTTTGTTACTCTACGGTAGGTTGCATTTCTCTAACTCTCCCATGAACGTTAAAGTGCCTTGTTTTTACTAAATGTAGATGATTTATATCAGTGATTCACAGAGTTAAGTTTAGTGACATTTTTATCAGACTTCAAACAGAAAGTGTTGAGATGAGCTTTAGAAAAGAAAAAAAAAGATTTAGCAATCCTTCCCTAATTGTTTTACGTATTCTCCTCTTCTTTAAATGGTCCACCTCAATTGTTTGAAGCTGCTGTTATTTGTAGACTCTGTTGGGAAATTAACTATTTTCGTATGATGTACAGTTGGAAGAAATCTCTACTCTGAGTGGAAATCTGTTTTTCATAATTCAAATATGTTCTGGGTAGCTATAGACGGATACATTGACCGGCTGATATTGAGATGTTTAACATTGTTGCCATTGTATAGAATTTAGCTTATAATGGAGGAAAAAAAGTGATATCAGCTAAAAAAAATTGTCCTAAAGAATCGGCAGTGAATATTGCCGATCAGTTGGATGAATAATCTGGATGAGCTTCTGAAGACCTGGACTCTTCAGTAGTGGGATTAAAAAGCTGTTAAAACCCCCCACATTTCTGTGACCTAAAAAATTTGAAATAATTTTTTCTTTTTCAAAGCTCACTAAAAAATATGAATCATTTGTGATCATTGTTTCCAGAAGAAGGTTTGACATAATTAGCAGATCCATATAAGAAGTTGTTTTTAAGCGGCTTTAACTCTACTCTAGTTTTGTAGTTTGGCGATTTTTACTTTTAGTTTTTCTTTTTCTGTCTATTTAATTAGTCTGGATTAATATCCTTTTTTGGGGGTGTCTTTATTACTTCTCTGATTGTTTATGCAGCACTTTTGTGAAACATCTTTTTTTGAAGTGTCGATTTTATATATTAAATTAGCACCAAGAAAAAACATTGATATAGAAACTAAAAGATTCAGAGGAATCTCATGTTTCTGCATGCAAAAGCCTCTTGGGATTGAATAAGTTTTACAAAGTAGCACAGGATAGCGTGAACTAGTTTCAATGTTGGTTGTAGACAGATTGATAATAAAATAAAATAAAAGTATTTTAAGCAAGAATCAGGTTGTGCAAACGTAACTTAAAAGGTATTTTCATGGTTTTATTGTACATACCACCCCAAAAGATTGGCTTGATTTTCTTTTGAATTGAACTGTAAATACATAATGTGATGCTAAACGTTTTGTGTAGAATTGCCCAAAGTGTGTGAGCATTTTTTTTTTTTTTTTTTTTTTTTTACAACCATTGATTGTGCAAATGTTACAACTCAAGATTTCTACTTTTGCAGTTGAAAATATTTGCTGATTTGATTGAAATGGTATTTGGTTTGCAGTTATGTGTAGTTTGGGGCAAAAAGAACCCAAGTTCTAATGCATATAATACTGATGTTTGCACTAGGACCAAATAACTTTATTCAGCAGGATCTTTTGGTAACAAAAGGAATTAGATTATCACACATTTATTCTCTTGTTGTTTGACTCCTGCATGCTGTTGGGGCTTGCGGACACTAGATGGCACCCTTGGTGTTGTACTGTTGATTTTATCCACTAACATCCTCTACATCACATAGATCTTTGAATGTCATTTATTATAAAAGCAAAGGAAATGTGACTCATACTTGTTAAATAAAAGGGAATTTCACACTTGGATGAGTATCCGATTACTGCTGCTCTTATCTGGAGGTCTTTATCTGTCAGTTCTGATGGTTTATTCAGTTAGTTATCAGTAGCTAATTGGTAGTTATCTATTATTCCAGCTGTTGTATATCCTCATTTGATGAGTCTGTGGAAAGCTAATAGGTAACAGTCCTGAAGATGAAGATCTAAAGCTATAGATTTAGGGGCATTCTAGTGATGCACTCACTGAACGGGTTCACTATATAATAGCATGTGTGTATTTTTATGGCGATACACAAAGCTTTGACTAGTGAACTGATCTGTAGTGCTGTTGATGCAAATATTGCATTAGTCTAATGTTCACTACTTGTTTATGATTATCCACTTACTCTGTTTATCTGCATAAATGCTTGTGATCGTTATAAAACAGCTTGTCATAAAGGCGTCACAAATTCAGCAACTTGGCAGGTTGGAGAACTTGTTAAGTCATTATGACCCACAATGCAGAGTTGCACTGAATAACCATTCAATGCAGAGTTGCTTTCAAATAAGTGCTGCACAAATTAAAGATGAATAAAAAAAACAAGCAAAAACAAAAACAAAGCAAACGCATTTGGTTATTTAATTTTAGATCCTTGGTATCTTGCAGAAATAGATGTAGAGAGGTACACGTGTCCTGTGTTTGCATTGCAGAATGTTTCAATTGGTTGTGAAGTGTGACAAATAAACCAAGAAAATATTGGACAGTAAGGAATTTAGTGATGCATTGTTTAATTTTTGCCTTGAAGAACTAAAAGGTAGCATATCTGAGGTTTTATTATTATTATTTTTATTAATTCTAACCCACAGTTGTTTTTTTTTTTTTTTTCAAACTACACATGTTCCTTTCATGACAAGTTTGAGGTGGAAATTTACTGACATGGAAGGGAGTGGCTGTGAGAAACGAGGGAGGGTGTGGAATTGCTGCGGAGGATGGTGTTGTAAAATTGGCAGTATTTTCACCAACCTTGGGAGCCTTGCAGTGATCCTGCTCATCAATCGGAATTTCAGATCAGAGCACCGAGCATCCCTGCACTCCCCGGTAAAATTTGCTACCATTTTACTGCTGCTTGTCTGTCTTTCGTCAGCAGTAACATAAAAGTGAGGCTTGTGGTAAGAAGGTGCTGCTTTTAAAATTGGGTATAAATGAGAAATAAACATACTTATGCTGAGGATTGTTGTCCCACGGGTCTTTAAGTCAAAGTTTTGTAAGGCTGATCTTAGAATGTCTTTTTTTTTTAATAAAGCATCCTTTTCATATGTAAGCCTATACTTGTTTTCAATTATCTGAGGCATGGCAGCTACAACAGGCTTAGTTGGTAATTAGTTGGGCTAACTGCTAAGGGCATTTATTTGCATTTTACTGGTTACTCTCCTAGAATTATAAGACTCTATGCTAAAAGCAGAGTTCTTCAACTGTGAGCCTTCAATATTGACATATACTCCTGAATGTACACAGCGAAGCATATTCACTACTCTAGTTGTCTTCAATTTGAGGCTAATGTTAGTTTTGCATAGCCCAGTTAAAGACCAGTGGAGCAATTCCCTCTTAGAAATACTACTGTTGAAATAGTGTTACATGTTGAGTATTGCAGCTGTTATAATTGTACTTATTTATAATGTTATTTATATTTTACATTTTGCAAGTTGTTAGACTAAGCTCCTGCTAAAAAAAAAAAAAATCAGGAGATCAAAACTTTTTTCTGTTCTTGTGTTTTTTACTATTCATTTAATTAGCTGGGATGTCTGCTGTAAAGGAGCATTGACTTAGCTACTTAAGAGTCTGACTGTAGCTATCGATTATTTTAATCATTGATATATCTTTGAAGTATTTCTCGAATAATCTAATTAACCTCAAAAGAGATGCTATACGTTTTATTTAAATTCCTCAATAAACAAATGTTTTGGTCTTTATATCAAAAACATTACTGGACCTTGAGGGCTGGAGTTGCTCATTCTTGATCTAAAAATACAGAAAGCTGAAGGTTATTATGATAACAGTTTAATATATTAATTACTTTGATTATAGGATTGCTTAGGATACAGAAATCTGCTTAAGAGAATATCCGTCCATCCATAAGACTAAGGGCCTATATACAGAATGCTGTTTCTTCTTTTCCAAATGCAGCATTGTTATATTTCTTGTCCCAGATTAATTAAACTCAATGACGTGCAGTGAGGTTCATGACTGGTTACAAACCCAAAACAACAGCTTACATTTTAGTATTTAGTATTTTAAACCTACTTTTTGTCTCTGATGTTCAGTTTATGCTGTCCATTTAATAAGTCAGTCTGTGTCACTCCAAACTCTTTTGGTTTTCACTGGAGTCACTCCTGTCAGCTAGGAACAGGGATCTTAGGCCACAGTCTGCAGCTTCTCACAGATATTGGTGAAGATTAGAAACATGTTGCCTGGTTCAGTGAATGTCTACTCAGATCAAATGATCAGAAACTGACATAAACAATATGGACTCATTCTGCCTCGTATCAGCTGTTCAGACTGGCAGGGATATTACGGTGTTAGCTATATATTAGTGGGACAACTTAGGACAGTTATCAAAAGAACATTTTTAGATTGCACAACCTACCTGTGCTTTATTGCCGAGTGCGTACATTCCTTTATGATTCTTCTCATGGCCACTTCCAGGAGGATAACACACCTACAAAGCTTTCATCACCCACCAGCAATGATGTGTTCGCTCTGTACTGTCACCAAATCCTCACCTCTTTGTGTTGTGGTGGAACAGGAGAATCACATCATGGATGTGCAGGAACATTAATATATCTGGTCAAAATTAAAAAAAAATAAATGTTTGCGATACCTTTTTGAATTTGTTCCACCAAGAATTGAAGCAGTTCTGTGTTTAATAGCTGTCCCATTGTTGTCCTTGCAGAGTATAGCTGATAAAGTGCTTGCTGAGGGTACAGCATGTGGCAAGAGATACTTCTGTGGCCTTTGTCAGCTCGATAAGTTATTTTTAAAGCTGTTAAACTTTTATCAGATGCTATTTTATTCAGTAAAGAATTCTAGTATCAGTTTGTCTGCCTGTTATTAAAACATGCTGCAGAATCCTCTCCATTGGACCACACAGCAGGAAGGATCAGACAGAGCCATAGGGAAGGAGAGGAGCCTGCACTGGAGATGGAAGGCTCTTCATCCTTAACTCCCTGCTCTGCAACATCTGGCTGGAGGAGTGACACAGTGTCCAGCTGGCCAAGAAGTGGTAAACCATCTCAACAACCGTTTCACAGAAAAAAAAAAACTGTCCTGCCTCCAGTAGCCTCCTTATCCTAACCAGTAATTATACATACCAGAACTCCCAGGATGCCATGTGTAATTACAAGCTCAGTCTGAGTGCAGCCTAAAGGGACCAAGCTGTACTTGGTGAAAGCAAGATAGAAAAATTGACTTCCACTGGATCTTGACTTTCAGGGCATCTGGGGCCAACATGGCAGCGCATCACTGCAGATTTAATCTTGTTTGGATAGTTTAAGGGCCTTTGTATGTTGACGCCATATTGATGTTAAGTTAGAATTAGCTTGAATTTCATTTTCACATTCATTAGAAGTAATTATGTCTTAATTAGCTCAATACTCAGTGAGTGTACAGGATCATTGGTTTTGTGCTGAGCTGCAAAAATAAAACGAGCCTCATTTTTTATTTACACACCATGTTGTGGATGGTAGACTCCTCAGTGGTTTTCTAAAAATACGGCACAAAGGCAATCTTTTCATTAAAAATTCGTTGCTCTCCATAACTTAATCAGTATCACTAGTTATTAAAAAGGTCAACCTATTTTTGGACCCTTCTGTTGAGCTTTTCAAAGCTACACTTCTAAAATAAGAAATTTCTTTTGATTTTGCTGCTAAGTCGAACCAACAAGTTTCTAAAGGAAGTAACAGGAAAATTTAAAATTTGTATCATTATAAAAAACACACAAATAACTTTTTATTACCATTTTAAATCTTTGTTTCTAGGATATTGGGAAAAGATAGTTGGTAGATACTTACCACAATGACATAACTTAGTAACTAAGTAAACAGCATTAATGTCTTTCTGCTGTGGTTTCATACAGTATATACATACATACAAAACCTCAGATAATGAGTAGTTTTTCCACCCTAGGGGAAAAGAATAGAATCCACTACTTCCATCACAACAACAAGGTTGTATTGGTAGACATTTGCTGTTTTGTCAATGAAGAAACTTGATGTAGCATTTGAAGTTGGGAGGAAAGCAGAGCCTTTAGTCAGATAAAAAAGCCAAATGTTCAGGGTTTGTCCAGCTGCTCCAATAGAAACTAAATGCTGTGCAGCCTTGTGGATTTCAGGTTCCCTCCTGACTTTGTGTCTTTGCTACTTCACCTTGCTGTGGGTGGTGGGGTTATGGTTAGGGATTGATTGGCTGTCACTCGGCTGAGAAACCTCATCTCTCTAAAACACTGGAACAAAACACACTTTGTTGGGGAAGGGCTCCTATTGTACTCATTTGTTTTAATTGGTTAATGGTTTTTGTGCTCTTTTGAAAATGTGCAAAATTACCATAGCAGTCAGTGCAGTGACTAAGCTGGACCAGACAGGCCTCAAGTAAAAGCAAAAGCAACAGCTGCCAGAATGTTCCTTTATATGATTTGTAGAAACACTAGAATTACTTTTTATTGAGCATAATAATGCAAACTATGTGACATTCATAAAATAAAAAAATATGGTTGTTTCACAATTTGTTGACTGCAATGTGATAGAATACTCAAGTGTCTCTACTTCTGAAACTCTTATGTCAGAAGAGCAAGTCCTTTTGTCAACCATAGAATGAACACTAAAGCATACTATCCCTGTCCTGTAGTTTTTATACAAAAATGGTTTTAAATTTGTTCAGTTTTTATCTTAATTGATAGAAAAATATATTTTTCAATGCTTCTAAACACTTTAACTAGTCTTTTTATATCCTCCAATTCATTTGTGCTACTAAATGTGCTGCTTTCATACAGGATTTAAATGGGAACTAGTGTGAGCAGAAGCAGCTCAGACCAAAATAAATGGCATGAAAAAAACCCTGAAGCGGACTGTTAATGTGCAGCCTTTCCAGCAGGTCATAAATCCATCCTCCTTATCACACACATCAACAAATTGCGGCTTCGGCTGCATCTACTTTTTGACAAGAACTGTGTTTTAGCTAAATGTGATGCGCTATGCAGTGGATGAAAAGTGACAAATTTTCTCAGTCAGAAAAGCTTGCATGTCCCAGCGTGGTTAAACCACAAAGATTGAAAGGACAAAAAAGGTAGGAAAGGCTTATTAAAGTTTAAGAATTATACAATTTATGTCTATTCATTATGCATGGAAATAAATTATAATGCTGCATTGAAAATCTTTTTAGTCTAAATTATTGGGAAAAAAAATTTCTGAACTATCAAAAATTGAATTTGAAGGCTAACTTCTTTTACTTTTATCAGCATTCGCAAACAGTATAAAAACTTTACATATGAAAACATTTTTCAGAAACCCAATGTCACATAGAATCAATGTGCATCATGCATTATTTTCGTCGTCATACAATTCTCTTCCTTTTTCCCCACTGTGGGCTTCTATGAATGCTAGACATTAGATTCAACAAACGTTCTTAACTTCAGTCAATGACCATAAATGATCCTCTTAAACCTGATGCGGTCCACCTGTACAGAAGCGAATGCGCGTTCCTGACAAATGTAAATCTGCATAATTACTGCCCCAATAATAAGGTTACGATTTCCCAGGTTTCAGAAGGTATTCATTTATAAAAAATTCATTGAAAGTGAAGAATAAAACTTTACTGTTTTAAGAGCTGTAAATTGTTGCACTTATACAGAGGTAAAAATTAAATAATTGTAATAATAAAATAAAAATCATTTGATCCGAAAACAGTCAATGAAAACTACTGACTGAAGCAAGAGGTGCAACACATGATGGACTTATAGGAGTTTGCTGTCAACC